>PVIH01012911.1:0-55649 GCA_004025045.1 Sigmodon hispidus | reverse complement strand
CTACAGAACACCAAATAGATATGATCCCAAAAAAAGTCAGCGTGCCACATCATAATCAAGCCATAAAACATACAGAACAAAGAAAAAATTTTAAGAGCTGCAAAAAAAAGGGCCAACTCACATATAAAGGCAGACCCATCAGAATAACGCATGACTATTCAATGGAAACGAAGAAAGCTAGAAGGGCTTGGTCAGAAGTCATACAGACGCTAAAACAGCATGGCTGCCAAACTAGAATACTATACCCTGCAAAATTATCAATCACCATAGATGGAGTAAACAAGGTATTTCAGGACAAAGTCAGACTGAAAGAATATCTATCTACCAACTCATCACTACAGAAAGTATTAGAGGGAAAACTCCAACCTAAGGACCTCAGATACACCCATGAAATCACAAACAATCAATAAGTCCATAGAAGAATACCCTAGAGAAAGGAAATACAAACAAGTTGCCACCAAAAATGGCAGGAAATATGAACCAATGGTCACTAATTTCCTTAATATCAATGGTCTCAAGTCTCCTATAAAACGTCACACACTAACAAGATGGATACAACAACAGAAGCCATCCTTCTGTTGCCTACAAGAAACACACCTCAACTGCAAAGACAGACACAGGCTTAGAATAAAGGATTGGGAAAAGATTTTCCAGTCTAATGGTCCTACGAAACAAACAGGGGTTGCAATCCTAATATCTAACAAAGTAGACTTTAAGCTAAAAGCAATTAAAAGGGACCAAGATGGTCACTACTTATTCAACAAAGGAAAAATTGGTCAAGAGGAGATTTCAATCTTAAATATTTATGCTCCTAATATAGGGGCACCTACATATGTAAAAGAAACACTGCTAAAGCTAGAATCCCACATCAATTCTTACACCCTAATAGTGGGAGACTTCAATACCCCACTTTCAACCCTGGATAGATCAACAGAGCCTCAACAGAGAAATAAAGAGTCTAAATGAGGTTATGATGCAAATGGATTTCATAGATATCTACAGATCCTTCCACCCAAAGGCAAAGGAATATACATATTTCTCAGCTCCTCATGGAACTTTCTCCAAAATTCACAATATAATTGGTCATAAAGCAAATATCAGCAGATACAAAAAAATGGAAATAATCCCTTGTAACATATCAGACCACCAGGGACTAAAGTTAGAGTTCAACAACATCAAAACCCAAAGAAAGCCTACCAACTCATGGAAACTAAACATCAATCAGCTGAACCATCTTTGGGTCAAGGAAGAAATTAAGAAAGAAATCAAAGACTTCCTAGAATTCAATGAAAATGAATCTACAATGTATCCAAACTTGTAGGACACAATGAAAGCAGTCTTAAGAGGAAAATTCATAGCACTAGATGCCTTTATGAAAAACCTTGAGAAATCCCACACTAGAGACCTAACAGCACAGCTGAAAGCCTGAGAACATTTAGAAGCGAACTCACCTAGAAGGAGTAGACGGCAGGAAATAATCAAACTTAGAGCTGAAATCAATACAATTGAAACAAAAAGAACAATACAAAGAATCAACGAATCTACGAGTTGGTTCTTTGAGAAAGTTAACAAGATAGATAAGCCCTTAGCCAAACTAATCAAAAAACAGAGAGTGTTCAAATCAACTAAATCAGAAATGAAAAGGGGGACATAACAACAGACCCCCAGGAAATACAGAGAATTATCAGGTCATATTTTGAAAATCTGTATTCCACAAAAATGGAATACCTAGAAGAAATAGACAGCTTTCTGGACAGGTTCCATCTACCAAAATTAAATGAAGATCAGATTAATTACCTAAACAGGCCTATAACACTTAAGGAAAATGAAACTGTTATTAAAAACCTTCCCAAAAATAAAAGCCTTGGTCCAGATAGTTTCAGTGCCGAATTCTACCAAACATTCAAAGAAGAATTACTACTGTTACTCCTCAAACTATTTCACACAGTAGAAACTGAAGGAATATTGCCAAATTGCTTTTATGAGGCCACAATCACCCTAATACTCAAGCCACAGAAAGACACAACAAAGAAGGAGAATTACAGACCAATTTTCCTCATGAATATTGATGCGAAAATTCTCAACAAAATTTTGGCAAACCATATACAACAATGCATAAAAGATATCATCCACCATGACCAAGTAGGCTTCATCCCAGAAATGCAGGGCTGGTTTAACATACGAAAATCTGTAAATGTTATCCATCATATAAACAAACTAAAGGAACAAAGCCACATGATCATATCCTTAGATGCGGAAATAGCCTTTGACAACATCCAACACTCCTTTATGATTAAAGCCCTGGAGAGATCAGGAATACAGAAAGAATACCTAAATATAATTAAGGTGATTTACAAGAAGCCGACAGCCAGTATCAAACTTAATGGAGAAAAACTCAAAGCAATCCCACTAAAGTCAGGAACTAGACAAGGATGTTCTCTCTCCCCTTATCTGTTCAATATAGTTCTCGAAGTTTTAGCTAAAGCAATAAGGGAACAAAAAGAGATTAAGGGCATACAAATTGGAAAAGAAGAAGTGAAGCTATCTCTATTTGCAGATGATAAGATTGCATACATAAGTGACCAACAAAATTCTTCCAAGGATCTGTTACGGCTGATAAACACCTTCAGCAATGTAGCAGGATACAAGATAAACTCAAAGAAATCAGTAGCCCTTCTATACACTAAAGATAGAAGAGCTGAAAAATAAATAAGGGAAACATTACCCTTCATAATAGCTATAAATAGTATAAAATACCTGGAGTAACTATAACCAAAGAAGTAACAGACCTATTTGAAAAAATTTTAAATCATTGAAGAAAGAAATTGAAGAGGATATCAGAAAATGGAAAGCTCTCCCATGTTACTGGACTGGAAGGATCAACATTGTAAAAATGGCAATTCTATCAAAGGCAATCTACAGATTCAATTCACTGCCTATCAAAATACCAACACAATAATTTTGGACCTTGAAAGAACAATACTCAATTTCATTTGGAATAACAGGAAAGCCAGGATTGCCAAAACAATTTTACTCAACAAAAGTGATAGAGGACTGATCTCTAAGATATGTAAAGAGCTCAAGAATTTCGAGCCCAAATCCCTGAATAACCCTATCAAAAAATGTGGTACAGATTTAAAAAGGGAATTCTCAGCAGAGGAACTACGAATGGCTGAAAGGCACCTGAAAAAGTGCTCTTCATCTTTAGTCATCAGAGAAATGCAAATTAAAACAACTTTGAGATACCACCTAACACCTGTTAGATTGGCTAAGATAAAAGGTACAGATGACAGCCTATGTTGGAGAGGATGCGGAGCAAGGGGAACACTCCTCCATTGTTGGTGGGAGTGTAAGCTTATTCCCCCACTTTGGAATGCAATATGGAGGTTTCTCAGAAAATTGAGAATCAATCTCTCCAAGGACCCAGCAATACCACTTCTGGGTGTATACCCTAAAGAGGCACATTCACATACCAAAGTTATTAGCTCAACTATGTTCATAGCAGTATTATTTGTAATAGCAAGAACCTGGAAACAACCTAGATGTCCCTCAACTGAAGAATGGATTAACAAACTGTGGTACATCTACACAGTGGAATTCTCATCAGTAAGAAAAAATGATATCCTAAAATTCACAGTTAAATGGATCGATTTGGAGAATATCCTCCTGAGCGTGGTATCACAATCTCAGAGAGATAAGCAGGGGATGTACTCACTCACTAGTGGTCTCTAAACAAACAAACAAGAAAAAAAACCAAACATGCCCAAGCGGCAAACCACAACCACTGAACAACTTGGGATCAGATACACCCTGGACTGACCCTTCGAACCCCACTCCAACTATAGGAATAGCAGACTCACTCTTGAGGGAGAGGGGACAATACTGGATTTGGCCAGGAGTGAAGACTGATCCAAGCATTATTGCGTCAGTGGGACCATAGGACTTTCTGCTCCCTGCCCAGGGAAGGGATGGGGAGTTGCAGAGAAGAAAAATGTCAAGATGTGGTGGGAGGGGGAAGGGACCTTGAATAAGGAAATACAGGGATGGGAAAATAATTTCAGAGGGAAATCTGAACACGTAGTAAATATATGTGTAGCAATCTTATTTGCATTACCACCCTTGATAAGCCATGCTTATGATACTTATCCTCTTCATAGTTATTGTTAACTTTTCCTCATTTTAAATTAATGTTACTGTTTTTTTGTTAAATAAAAAAAAGATGAATTGGTACCATGTGATCCTGAAATTTTAATTTCTATGCACAACATTGAAATTGAATGTTCACAGTTTCTAGGATTATAACAGAAGAGTCATTAGGGAGCTATTATATAGCTAGCATCAGTAAGTAAATTTTTTCTGATATTAAGTGGATAGTTGAGATTATCTGTTATATTGGCACATTAGTTACATTAACACTTGCTATCATTAATTCCTGTCACTTACAGGGTCATTACTTTGTGTAAATAAACACTTCAGTTCATTTGTATTAATCTTTCTTCAGAAAAAAATTTCAACAAAGAAAACATTAGAAACTGATAGGATAAAAATAGATGGATAGGTGTAAATAGACAGACAGACAGGCAGACAGAGAGAAAAATAAGATGATTGATTAGAGATAGATGATACAGAAGAATGACAGTAGTCATATTTTGTAATTGTGGAGATAAAAATGTTCCAGACCAGTTGTCTTCAGTCTGAATACAATTGGTAATGGCTCAGAAGTGGAATATCTTCAGTTCCAGAGATCCAGGAAAAATTATGTATACACTTCTGGGTTTATGGTTCAAGACCTGATAAAACAATGGATTGTTTAAATGAACCCTAAATAAAAAAGAAAGAAGGGGGGAGAAAGAGAAAAAAGAAAAATTGTTAGTCTGGAGTTCTGGTATTCAGTGAAGAATTAGCATGTTATCTTACTCTATTTGTTTTTTCCCATGAAGCTAACTGTAATGTGACTGCAGACAGTGTAGACACAGTCTTCTCTAACTCATCCATTCAGACTCACAAATACCCTCAATTACCAGAATGCAAAAATGATGTTTTATGTTCCTCTACATTTTTCTAATCAAGTCAATGCTTCAAGTTTTACATTTAAGCATGTATCTCTTTTCATTTTGAGTCCGGTCCTGTTTACAGCATCTTTACACAGAAGATAAACTGAGAGATAGATGGTATAAAGAATTTTCTTAAAACCTAAGAATTTGGTACATTATATTTATGTTACAATATTTCTCTGTGTTTTGACTTTATGTAAATGAAAGGCAGAAATGAAGTTCAGATGTCTAAATTCTTTACAAAAACCCTTAAATATCCATAAACAGTGTTGCCAATCACTGTAAACATTCTAATAATTTGATTTGAACTGGCCACTAAGAGTCTAAATCTGAATTCTGTGATTATGGTCTCTGTGTTTTTCTCTTTGTGATTTCAGTCTTTGTGTCTTTGTTTGCTCTCTCTCTCTCTCTCTCTCTCTCTCTCTCTCTCTCTCTCTCTCTCCCTATCTATCTATCTATCTATCTATATCTCTGTCTCTCTGTGTCCATCTCTCTTTCACTTTCTTTTTCTGTTATTTCTTTTATATGTTCAAGAAGATAATTCTTAATTGCCAGAAAACTATTTGACCATGTTTCCTGCATGAATACCTTATTAGTTTTGGTTTGTAGTGAGCTGCTATGGTTTTGAATCTAGGCATGCTAACTAATGTATGTTCTGTATTTTGTTAACAGTATATTTTATTTGCTAGATTCCATGATCAATCCCTTAGAAGATCCATTTTTCTCACTTTATAGTTGCCTTTCAATCTCTCTAATTATTCCTTCATTTTAGCTTTTTTTTTTTTTTTTAAAAAAAACCTAATTATTCCCAGACACTAATTATTTAGTTAATGTATTAGAAAGATACAGATATTTATAATTGGCTGTCTCCAGACTATTAACAGAAGGCTATTAGCAGTCAAGGAAAAAGGATGAGAAATGCCTTAACATCAAAATGTTCTAAATATATTAGACTTCTCAAGTTTTATAGTAAAATGACATTGAAAACCAGTTTATGTAAGGCATTATAATAATACATTTTAGAAATTAGGAATAATAGCAATTGAAGTTTTCTTATATTTATTTTTAACTTGTCTTTTAAGCAAGATGCAGATTTTTAGCTCTGCATATAAAGATGTGGCTGTACAAAAGATAGTCAGTTAACGTCAAATGCTATTAATAAAATAATTTCCACCTTACTGTGGGAAATTTTAAAAGCCATGCAAAAAAAGTTTCTAATATTCAGATGTGTATAATGTCATGGTATTTAGATTTGGTAAGCAAAATTATATTTTAAAGTATAACATTAAAATATTTTGAAGAATGCACCCAAGTATTAGTGAGAATATTTCTTATAAGAGTTTATTGTTCCTTCAACCCTAGCCAAATGTGTGTGATCGTAAGATTAATGAAGAGCTGTTGTTATTTACGTCATGAAAATAATGAACCATTTTCTGACAGGATTTAAGGCCCATTCCACATGATAAAACTCACACCAAGCATCAATATTAGATTGATTATCTTTGGGACTAGGGGAAAACCTGCTACTATTGCCCTGCTAAATGGACATACCATCAAACTAACTCCTGACTATCACCATACTCATAAATTACTTCACTTCTTAAGAATCATCAGAGAACTTTTTTTTACAGTAAACGGGGAATCAATAATAGAGATCCAAAATTTATTAGCGTGCAAAGAACAAGAGACTATGTAGTCCTCATCTGTTAATGGGGTACCCATAAAGCACCTTCTCCTCCAAAAGCTGAAAAAGCATTAGTGGAAGTAAGGCAGAAATACTACTAGAGTCAGAAATGCTAGATGACACAAGAAAACAGTTTTTTCCAGATATAATAAGGCAGATTCACAAAAGAACTCATAGCAGTTAAGCCAGGCAAAATCCCAGTGTGAAAAGTGAAGGTTAGCCATTTATAGCTTCTGGGAGAGGGAGATTTTTTTTAATGTGTAGCCTCTGGTAAACTGATCATCTTCTAGTGGATGGGCACTCATCTTAGAGTATGTAGGCAGCACTAAAAGTACTTAATAAATTTAAAGAAATAAATCAGATACAAAAATTAGGAGACAGAGAAGGAAAAAGCAGAGCTGGCAGGAGTTTCAAGAGGGGATATATACTTAAAACATATTCTATAGAATGCTCAAAACAGTATATTAAAAAATTTCGAGTTTCCAGTATATAGACACATGCATTTAATTACAGCATTTGAGAGGCAGAGGCAGGCAGAACTTTATTGAGTCTGAGCCCAGCCTGGTATATATAACTATTTTCAGGGTAGCCAGGAGAATATAGAGAGAATTTGTGTCAAAAAGAAAAACAAACAACAACAAAATAATCAGAGTTAGGTCAATTATTGACTACTGTACTAAGAGCATGAAAATTTAGGTTCTGTCACGGTAAGTTCTTCTATATTCAATGTAAACTGATTTTTGAAGGCAAAATTGCTATTTTAAGAACTTAAAAAATTAAAATATCATCCCTGCCTTTCCTTCTATGTTCTGATTTAGCACCTTCAGGAAAAATCGGGGTTATTTTTAATAATAAACTCCTTTTACCCTTATGGTCAATCCAACTGGAGAACTATTAATATGAAAAAAATCTGGTGAGGAGTAATTAAAGGAGGTTATGGTTGGGGAAAAAACATGGTTGGTATAAGACTCCTTAAGTAAATGAGGCAAATATGGAAGGGTAACTTTAAGTAAAGCTCATTTAATCATATATCTTTTGAGTTATCAGCACGCAGTGGAGAGAAAAATGAAATAAGCTCTCTTATAACAGTCCTTTAGTAAGATTAAAAATAGATAGACAAATAAATATCTATGCAAATATTTATTGAAAATTATCCACATCACTGAAAGAGCAAACTGATTTCTTATTTCAGAAATGACATCCCAGATGATTGATAAAGTTTTGTTTGTGAATGTAAAGCAATAGAAAGCTTGCAGAGTGTCAGATTTCAAAGAAAACCTGCCAGTGTTTGTGAGCAATCAGTTTAAAGAAGCAGCCTGTTGAGAATCCTGGTTATGATGACAATTTAAACACACACATCACTATGCCTCCTGCAAAGACGTCAGAAGTGGCTAGGGGAGATGAGACAGCGATAGACAGGAGGAGGAGACAGGGAACATGTAAAAGTAAATGCAGTCATTCTTCACCTTCTTATGACCATAGGTGGAATTGCACTCTGTCAAATCACACAAGAAAGACAGAATCTTGTGACAACTGGGTTAGAAGTAGAAAGAAACCCTCTTCTAAGAACAGAATTCTGAAGAGTGTTTTGGTTAGGAACATTTTGTCTAGTCCTTGGATAAGGAAGTGAAAACAGAGCCAAGCAACACAAATGCTGTTTGGAGGCAGTGATAATTTGTGATGGATTTTGCTCTTCTAAAGGTTGTTTGAGCAAAGATTTCACTGTTGGAAATTCTGGAACAGAAGGAGACAGTTTCTCTTGGGAAAGCTTATCTGTTTATTTCCCTTGTCACAAGAACTCTGAAGAATGAAACTGAGAGTGTTTCTTCCATATCAGATTGTTTGTAGAAAGCCCAGTGTATCTCTGAAATACCTAAACATGTAAACTGTGACCAGTTCTAGCCCTTGACATGAGAGGGCAACATATTAGCCATTTAAATAAACCACAGAACATTTTGTCTTTCAGTTATTTGTCTGATATAAAAGTATAGCAATTATATTCTAAATGTTTACAGAAATATACTACTACTCTCAACCTTGTTCAGAAAGGTTAATTTTTAAAAATTATAATGCAATTACAATTTCTTCCCCTTTTTTCCTTCCAGTTCTTTCCACGTTCTTTCCCTTCAGCCCCTTCTATATCCTCATTTACTTCCTCTGAATTCCATGGCATTTTTGAGATGGACTGATGCATCCTGGGGGAAGTCGGAGTTGCTATTGGGAATGGATAAGATAAAAAGCACATTGTATGCATACATAAAATTTCAATGAGTTCTTTAAATTATTACTTAAAGATTAAAAAGAACAATTGTAGTATTAATTTCCTAGAGTTGTTTGAGATAAATTATACAGTGTAAAGTACTTAGAAATTTGACTATTGTTTTTGGGTATAAAATGAAGCAACATATAAACAATCTTACAAGTCAAAGAGGAAGCACAATGACTGACTTTCATCATTACTATTTTTTGGAAAATGAAAACAGTAGTAAAGTTAAGTTGGGCATTAATTAAATCTGAAAACATGAAATGTGAACTAAGTAACACAAGAACTGGATGCTGATTCCCGTGAGTGAAAGATTTCCTATGGAAAACAGAAGTAAACATGAAAGGTTCTATCAATGCCCTGGAAGAACTTTACTGCAAAGACAGAAATGAAATAAAGAATGGAAGTAAGAGTGACAGACGAATGATATGTTTATCTGTCATGTGATGTCAACAAGAAAGGAAGAATATGAGATAGCATGAGTAGGCAGCAGGAATGTTCTGCATGTGTGAAGAGAGAAGTGGAATTGCTTGTCATGAACTGAGGAGCATGGCCAGATACTCTAAGAGCCATCTCATAGCAGAGTAGGTCCACTGTGACCTCCACAATGAAGATCAAAAGTACCAAGAGGGTCCCAAAATAGGTCGTGATACCAGCAGTGTGTGTCACCTTTTATAAAGGCATAAAGGTTTTAAAAGGTACAGTAAATAAACTCATGTAGTTTGTACTTGAGTATATTGCTAAATATTTACAACCAAATTCAGTCACATTAATCATATTTTTATGTAAATAATGGTA
This sequence comes from Sigmodon hispidus, assembly GCA_004025045.1. Lineage (NCBI taxonomy): Eukaryota > Metazoa > Chordata > Mammalia > Rodentia > Cricetidae > Sigmodon > Sigmodon hispidus. Next base: position 45,850 of record PVIH01012911.1, on the reverse strand, counting down.
CATTTTAATGCACTGAAACTATGAAATAGATAGGTGATAACTGTATACGTTGGTAAGACAACTGTAATAAGTTACAATAAATTTAGTGGTTTATTATAAATTTTTTTTAAAAAAAATCTGATTTCTTATAATTCTGCAGGCCAGAAACTGTGTTCCTGAAAGTTAGGTAATTCTGCCTTAATTTGTCCATGTCTGTTGGCTCCTCTCATGGCTTATGACTAGGTACATCCAGCCTTTTCTACTATGTTCACATGTGGCCTTCCTTACTATATGTATACATCTTCCTGGCTCATATTCAGTCCACTTCTAAGGTCAAGCTTTTTCCTAGAGAGTTGAATGTGCCCCTAAAGATGATTTCCATTATGTTAGCTTATTCTGAAATGAGAAAATGTGCATGAATTTTAATCCTCAAGTGTAGTTCTTTTAATTTTCTATTGAACTATGCTCATATGGTTTGTATGTATACACGTTGTAAACATATACATGTGCATTTTTTAGTAGGAAGGAAGGGAAGAGGAATGTATGTTAACAGAATTGCTTCTAACAATTTTATTTTAAAATCCTTAAAATTCAAATTAAGCTCCAGAATAGGTGAGCTGTATTTAATTTACCTGACACCTCCATCACTCTGTGAGTCTTCTTGGACCATATTTTTAATAAATCAGTCTTGTAAATTTCTTGATTTTAGAACATTTGACACAATGTTGTATTGGTTAGAGATTTTCAGAAATGTCCCTCCATAATCTACATATTTTAATATCAAAATCTCTCTTGCTTTTGGATCATATTATTTATATCTACCTATATAATATGTTATATCTATATCTGATCTTTTATCTAAAATAATCATCTGACATTAGCTGTATTAGAATTAGAAATGTTGGGGCTGGAGAGATGACTCAGCGGTTAAGAGCACTGTCTGCTCTTCCAGAGGACCCGGGTTCGATTCCCAGCACCCACATGGCAGCTCACAACTGTCTGTAGTTCCAGTTCCAGGCAAACACCAAGATAAATAAATAAATAATAAATAAAGTTTTTTTTTTTTTTAAAAAAAAAGAACTAGAAATGTTTAGGGTATATTTCTAGACATAATTCACTGAGTCATTTGTTACTGATTTATAAAAAACTAAAAATGGATCCAGGGCTTTTAAAATCCTCAGTTTTGGTATACAATATTAATAAATTGGCAGTTTTTGCAGAAGTGTAAATAGAAAAAAATATTCTTGTTGTTTACTGCCTATATATCTGCAGTGGACAGAGAATGTAGTTGTGGCTAAGAATATGTGGTTTTGGGCTTTATGTTCTTGTTTTCCAATAAAACAGTATAAGACTGAAGCAAAGGGTCCCCATGGTAAGCTACATAGATATTTTAGAAACTTCTAAAAGTGCTTACAGATTGTGGTACATCTACACAATGGAGTGCTACTCAGTAGTAAAAAAATTGATATCTTAAAATTTGCAGGCAAATGGATGAACTTGAAGAATATCCTTCTGAGCGAGGTCTCACAAACCCAGAAAGATAAGCAGTGGATGTACTCACTCATTAGTGGACTCTAAACAAAAACCAAAAAGGAAAGCATGTCCAATCTGCAAACCATAAACACTGAACAGCTTGGGATCTGAAACACCTTGGACCAGAACCTTGGAGACCACTGTCTCCAGAGGAACATGTGACCCAGTCTTGATGTTGGGGTGAGGAAAGCGGATCTGCTAGAAGTAGATTCTGAACTAAGCCACACTGGGACCTTGGGAACTCCTGTTCTTGCTGGGGAGGAGATAAAGTGATATGGAAAAGAAAGAGTGACTAGATGGTGCAGGAGGGGGAGTTTGAACAAAGGGATACATGGATAAAAAAATGCAAATAATAAAAAAGCAAAAAGCAAAAAAAAAAAAAACAAAAAAAACCTTTGAGACTATTTTGAATAGATAAAGGGACAAGCAACAGCCTCATCTAGTTTCTGATATTAGTGGCATTTGCTTTGATTTTTTTTTCCATTTTGTTTGATATTGGCCATTGGGTTTTTGTAACTCGCCTTTATTATATTTAGGTATTTTCCCTGTATTCCTGATCTCTTCAGAATTTTTATCTTAAAGGTATGTTGGATTTTGTCAAAGGCCTTCTCAGCATCTAAGAAAATGATCATGTTTTTTTGTCCTTTCAATTTGTTTATATGATGAATGACATGTACAGTTTTGTGAATGATGAAACATGCCTGCATTTCTGGGATGAAGCCTACTTGATAATGGTGAATAACATTTTTTAGATGTTGTTGGATTAGGTTTGCCAGAATTTTGTTGAGAATTTTTGCATCAATGTTGAGAAGGAAATTGACATAAACCCAGCTACACTAAGCTTGATAGAAAACAAAGTGCGAAATACCCTCCAATGCATTGGCATTGGTGACCACTTTTTAAATATAACACCAGTAGTGCAAACAATAAGAACAACAATCAATAAGTGGGACCTCCTGAAACTGAGAAGCTTCTGTAAGGCCAAGGACACAGCCAATAAGACAAAACAACAGCCTACAGAATGGTAAAAGATTTTTAACAACCCTATAAGTGACAGAGGATTGATCTCTAAAATATATAGAGAACGCAAGAAACTAGAGCCCAAAACCATTAACAACCCAATTAAAAAATGGGGTTGAGAACTAAAAAGGGAATTCTCAGCAGAAGAATTAAAAATGGCTGAAAGGCACATGAAAAAGTGCTCAACATCTTTAGCCAGCAGAGTAATGCAAATCAAAACAACTTTGAGACCAATTTACACCTGTCAGAATGGCTAAGATTAAAAACACAGATAACAGCCTATGCTGGGGAGGATGTGGTGTGAGGGGAACACTTCTCCATTGTTGGTGGGAGTGTAAGTTTGTTAAGCCACTCTGAAATGCAGGATGTCAGTTTCTCAGAAAAACAGGGAATCAATCTTCCCAAGGATACAGCAATACCACTCTTATGCATATACCCTAAAGGCGCACATTTGCACGCCAAAAGCATTACCTCAACTATGTTCATAGCAGCATTATTTGTAAGAGGAAGAACCTGGAAACAACTTAGATGCCCCTCAACTAAGGAATGGATTAACAAACTGTGATATATCTACACAATAGGGTACTACTCAGCAGTAATAAAAAATAATATTCTAAAAATTTCAGGCAAATGGATGGATTTGAAGAATATCCTCCTGAGCTAGATCTCACAAATCCAGAAGGATAAGCTGGGTATGGACTCACTCATTAGTGGACTTTTAAAAAAAAAATGAAAAAGAGAAATGTTACTCTACACAGGAATTCAAGCCTAGAACATAGCTAAATGACACAGTGCCTCATTTCTACATTGATGGCCTCTGGCAGGTTCTGGGTGAGGAATGACTTGTTTTCTTTAAGGGTCTGGCCACATTATGTTCCAGTAAGTAAATGAATGGATGTTTTTGTAAATGGGGATCTCATAAGTGTCGGGATGATTATTAGAGGTCCAATCACTGAGTTTGATGGGGTGCATGATGTAAAAACACCAAATTTTATATATATGTGTGTGTGTGTGTGTGTGTGTGTGTGTGCGTGTGTGTGTAAAAGAAAAAAGAAATACTGTGATTATTATCAGGGTTACACTGGCTTTGTAACTTTTAAAGGCTTTGTTTACTTTTTAAGTTTTATGGAATTATATTATATGTATTTGTGTTAGTTTTTTAAATTATAGTAGAATTCTGTAGTAAGTCCATATTTTCTTGTGTTTGTTTCTGTTATTGCTGCTTTTATATTTTTAGGGTGGAGTATTTTATTAGTATTTTAAGCAGGTTACAAAGTATGCATTTCTTAAAATCATTCATTGAATTTAGGTTTAGTTTGGCTATCTAAAAACTCACCAGTATTTTCAGATTCTTCAATTTATTGAAACAAATTTGTAATGTATGCCCTTATGATTTTCTGGAATTTGATTTATATGTATTACAATGTTTGCTTTTCAATTTCTAGTTTTATTGAAGTATATCTTCCCTTTTATTATTTAATTTGGTTAAGAATTTGCCAATTATGTTTTATTCTTAAAATAAATAAATAAATAAATGTTTTTTTTTAAAAGAAACTTCTAGAAGAGGTTACTCAGTGTTTGTAAATAGCTCACTAACTGTTTTCCACTTATAAAGACCCTTAAGATCTGTCCTATATGTCCTGTTTTCAAATGTTTTTCATGGATATTCAAATAGTATATTGTACCACCTATCTCCATTGAGGAAACATTTCCTTCAGACAGAGATATAAGCACAGCTAAATAGGAGATTTAATCAATTCTATGAATCGACCTGTCCTGACAGAAGTCTCAGCCCTGTGTCTTTTAGTTTTCCAATAAATTCTACTGAAAAAAATAAGAAAACTAACTTTTAATAAATTGTGAAATTGCACCTACTGATAAATGTTGTTTTGTTGAAAATGTTTCTTCTTCTATAACATACAAAGTTAGTGAATGTACAGTCAGATTGCAAAATGTATCTGGCCAGTGACTCATTAAATGCTGCAGTGGATTCAATAAAAGATTATGGTAACATTCACAGGAGGCTCAGAACCAGGAAGATGTGCACATCTAAATTCTAATGGCGCTCAACTGTTACAGGGCCTTATTAATCTGCTTGGTTGTTAGTGATTTTGACTCTGCTGCAGAAAAAAATATGATTGATTGTGCTGCAGGATATGTGCTTTTTGCATTTCTGTTAACTATAAAATAAGCAGCATTTTAATTAAACTGCTTCCAAGCAGTTCAGGTGCTCTATAAAAATATAATGAAGCAGTTAAGATGTGTTACAAGTGAATGAGATATCCCCACTTATTTAAAAATGTAAAAAGGAAATTCAGTGTTTGCTTGTTTATTTTTTCTTAATGATCCAAAAGATGAGAAGCAATTTAATGATAAAAAAAAATACCAAACACTTGATTATAGGTTGTTAGAAGAGAGAAAGCAGAAAGGAGGAATAAAGGGGAAGAAAGAGAGACTTACTCTGTAATTTGGTGCAAAGTTAAATATAAATGAATTATTTTTATTGTTATTCAATGTTTCAAGATAGTGTATAAGTATAAATAATTATATTTTTAATGAAAAAGTTCCTTTTCTAGGAGATTTTAATTGTTGTATCTAAACACAGCATCACAAGTTTCTCTAAATCATACATAACAATATATTTGCAATATTGACTCCAAAATTGTATTTACATGAGAGCTTACATGTTTGAGATAAGAACAAGTTAATTTGTGGAATGTCATTGCAATCTTAATGTGTAAGTTTGTAGGTTCCCTGTATCTACAGCAGCATATCATCTCTCTGTTACTATGGTAAAATAGCAATATACTGAATTCTGTCTTTTCTTTATTGAGGACACCAAAACTATACTATGATTATTTCTCAAGTTCTTGAAATATAATACTGATCACCAGAAAATGTCCATGACCAGTGGAAACTAACAAGGTACATACATGTGTTTTAAAACCTAGTGTTGTGTTTGTATATTGCATGAAGTCTAGTTAGTATATTATGAAAACTCAGAGCCAGATACTGGAGGAAAGCTGGAATATGAAAAACAAGCCACTTCCACCCAGCCTACTTCTCAGACATCTCCAGCAATCGTCCAACTGAATGTCTCTGAGTCCTCAGCAGAGAAGGAAAGGAAAGCCTCTGGGAAAGCTGAAAAATCCTCTTGCTCTGCCCCACTCTCCTACCTTTCTCCTTACACATTCCTAAAGCTGTGTTAAAGGTTTGGGTTGTTCCTCCCTGACCTGCCTTGGTTCTGTCATTAACTCTGATATTTCTGATTAACTTTATTAAATATATATCACCACATGTGTCTGTGTGTGACAGAGAGAGATCAATAGAAACTTTATCAAGAATAAAGAGAAAAAGATTAACAAAATAACAATCTGTTATTTTTGATTTAGCAATATTTTTATTACTTTGAAATAAGACTTTTATTTTCTATAATTCTTTATGCTGTGCTCTTTTCTTAATTGCCACTAACTGTATTTTGTATATATGGCACTAGGCTAGAGTGTAAATATATGTATTTGAGCAACTTTCTAAAAGTAGCAAGTGTCAGTTATTCAAACACAAACTCAGGGTGAATCAGGATGGTTGCTTGCTGCATTTAATTGAAAAAAGAACACACTTTTTATCCTCTATAGTATTAAATGACAAACTGGGGCATGTAAGCTGAAGTGTGGCTTGAGATAAGGGTTGAAGAATCTAGCATTGACTTGGTCAGTAGGCACTAGTCATATAGTGGAAGGATCACATGTTTGTCTTGCTAGAAATAAGAATGAATGTTTTATCAAGTAGAAGCTTTACTTAAGTCTCCAGGGCATGGAAACCTTTATCCAAATATGTGACCTTGGGGAATAGACTTCTTTTTGGAAGCAGATACTATACTACAATTTCTTAGTCTCACTATATAGGCCTGTTGCTTTTATAACACTCCCAAAAGGAAAGGTCCTGATGTCTTAGTCTTTTCCCATTACACTGTACTATTCTGAGAATAAGATTTTTCTCTTAATAGCCTAAAATTTGGAATCTAGATTAAAGGTATTTCATTCTTGGTATCAATTATGTCTTGTAAACCTCTTAACTTTTATATTCTTGTTATTTGGAAGGCACAATGAAATATGTGATTATATGGTTACAAAGATTTTTTTCCAAATTATTATTTTATTTAGACCAACTACCATTATACACACTTTTATTCTTTACCAGTGACCACACAAAATTTCCCAAAGGTAAAGGCATTAATATTTAGAATCACTAAAAATAAAGGTTAAAAGGGTATTGGAGAATTATGATCAGCAACGCTGAAATGTGGGATCTTCTGTCAAGCAGCAGTGATCTGTTACGAACCATGTGGTTCACATCAGTGTTTTGTTTGTTCTATCTTAAGGAAGTTCTGGAAAAGGGCTACTCTGTCAATATTTGTACTTACTGACATTTATTCATATTTTTTTCTGATCATGTTTTACTGAACTCAAATAACCTTCCTGGAGTCATCATTTTCCTTGTTAAATTAGAATTTAAAAGTACCCTGAAACTGAAGTAAGACGATCTACAGAATTAGACTGTTGTTTTCCCCATATTCTGAAATCTTCAGATCCCACTCTCAGCAGACAAGATTCTACTCAGGTTGGCAAAAAAAAATTAATAAACAATTTAATGATAGATGATGAAAACAATCATTACTTGGTATAGTTTCTTTAAGTTTACTTAAGTTCAATATTTTTATACTGATGCAAATTTTGGATTTATAAAGACAAACCAAATTAGATTAAAGATATGTGAACTGATAAATATTGTGAAATGGGGAAAGGTTTAAACAAAACATTAACTTTAGTTTCCAAATTAAAGCTATAAATGATGTAGTTTGGAATATGAGAATAATTAAATGTTGATAAAATCAGTTGTGGGATAGTGACATTTGTTAACATAAAATTATTTACTCTAACTGTTTTCTGCTTTTAAGTAGTTGAAACTTCTTGAGATCTATAAAGAATAGAGAGGATCGTAATTGCATATGAAAACACCCTCCTAAAATACAGTGATAATTCACTACACTTTCTGTTGAATGTCTCATTTGATGGCTTCATATACACAATGCTCTTGTGGCTAAGAAAAGACAAGATGACACTTGCTCATGGGACATGCTGAGGAATCAGAATATCTGATCTCAGTACTAGATTTGGCTAGTTACTGGATCTAGAGGCAATGAAAAATAATTCACATATCTGCAGTGGGATTCTATTCTGATCCATTTTAAAAAATTGTCCTGCCTACTGGTTTAAAAAAGTGCTGATTAGCTGAAGTCAGACAGGAAATATGGGTGGGGCTACCAGACTAAGAGAACTCTGGGAACAGGAAGAACAGAGCAAAGATGCCACAGAAAGTCAGATGAGTCACCAGCAGAAGCAGAGAAAAGAAGCTGAAATGCTAAGAAATGGATCTGAGCCACATGGCTGAACAGGATAAGAATCATGGTTTGAGTTAAAATGAAGGAGTTAGTAAGATATATGCCTAGGCCCCAGGCTGATCAGCATGAAATTAATATAAATGTCTGTGTGTCTCAGTGGGGCTGTGAGTAGGTCCAAACCTTGAGACTAGGCCCAATAGTCCAGACCAGAAACCTATTACAACACATACCTATACCTAAATTTCTTTTTTATAAAAGAGAAATTAATTATGACTAGTAACAAAGAAAATCTTAACCAATTCCTGAGAATATGTACTTACTAGCCCACAAACTAACATATTTCAATACTTTGGGAAGACCTTAGGATACAGATGAATTAACATAGTCTCTGTCATTGTAGGTAACATATTATATCAAGCTTTATTAAATGTTGTTTTTATTATTGTTACTGTTGTTTATCTCGCTATCATAGTTGTTATAAATCTACCCACACACTAGGTAACAAAAAGCTTTCTGAATGAGCATTCCACATATGCTGTTTGAATAAAAATAGATGGCATCCAGGAGAAAACAGAATAAAGGTGAATGCTTTGGGCAGAGAAGAAATGCTAATGTAAAACTAAACAAGGAAGCATAAAACTTTCTTAGTGTGGAATATGCCAGAAGATTCTCTTTAATAAGATAAAAATTCTACTTCCTCTAACTGGTAAATTCTACCTTTAGTATTTCTTCCCTGAAGGCAAAAAATGGCTCAGAAAATTTTTACATTTTGTTCAAATGATTGTAAAAATGTGTTGCTTCCTTTTTACTTTATAGGTCTTTAAAATTTATTCAGATTATTAAAAAGGCACAGGTAATTATTTAAAACTCTGGTAGAGTAACAAATGAAATGTTAGTTTACTTTCTATGAGCTCATACGTGCTAAAAGCAGCTAACCAGAAGATACCCCAATTTAAAAATATATTAGTGTTAGTCATCTCCAGGTAGACATTTCAGAATGAATTAAGGAATCATAGCTCACTGTGTTAAGTGTGTCTAATACTATTAGGCAGAAGACAGAAACACTGCTTAATGGATTGATTCATTAGGGAATAAAAGCAAAAATCACAGGTGGTTTTCCTCCAGAAACAATAGCAGAAGTCAGTTACCTTCTTTCAGTTCTTTCCCCCTCTTCAGATACTGTTTCTGTTCTGTCAGCATCATCAATATTTGCAGCTTCTGTGCTGTGGAAAGTAATTCTATTATATGGCAGACAAAACAAGGGGGTTTGCATCAGATTATGAATAACTTAATTTTGCAAAGGAATTTTACATCTTAATCTGCAGGATGATCACTTTCACTTAGGCTCTGAAACCAAATTATGTTATTGTGTTCTGTGATATAATTTAATAACTTACCCATGAGGAAATGTCAGGTCGCATTTGCAGCAATCCAGGGGCCATTAAGCCAGATGGAAGGTCATTCTGTTTGAGGATTGTAAATGAACCTGTCCAACAAAGTTTTGGTTAGGGACAGCCAAGGACTCATTATATAGTCAATTTACCCAACTGCTTGAGAGAATCAAGCCAACACCAAGGCTGTACTGTCCTTTGAAGTTTGAGATGGATTTAAACATACAGTTTTTTTTTTTCTTTGATCAGGTCAAAAAAAAAAAGAAAAGAAAAGAAAATTCTTCTGCCAAAAGAAGTAATTTTCATATATTGCTTGAAGATGAGAATAAAAATTAAGCATATTGTTGGCAGGTTGTGTTTGAATCTTAAAATTTTCTTTTTAACTTGACATTTCTTTCTAAGCCTTGTATTCTCTGGTGGTAAAGGACACACACACACACACACACACACACACACACACACACACACAATCACCAAACATACACTCCCCACAAATATACAAAGAAATATAAGATTTTAAAAATTAAAGACTCACATTAATATACTTTTGGTGCCCTCCTTTTGCTTAACGTTTGATTTCTGCCTATACAATATGAACTGAAAAGTTTATTTTGATATTCTGTACTTTATGACTTTATAGGGATATTCTAATATGTCACTAAGTTTGATTATTACAAATATAAAACATATAAAATAATAGGACTGCTTTTATTACAGGCAATTTTAGGACTTTCTTTTCTTATCAGAAAACACAGGTATAAAAAATTAGGTATTCAATTGAGCCTCTATTTTCTAATTAATATATTTTCATTTATTAAACAAATTTATTCATATATTTTATACTTTTTTGACATTTTGCATATTTTAAATTTCAAGACATAATTTTACTGATGTTGGTTATTGACCACACACACTGACAGTTCCCATTGCTTGTGCATCTCATTTCTGTGAATATTTCTACATACTAACACTATCATCTGTTGTTTTGATCAACACCAACAGTCTTTTTAAAGCTATTTGCAGACACCGGAACATAGTGAAACATTCTATAAGTTCCCAGATGGGGTGAAAAAGGATTTCTTGTTATCATTCTCTTGTGGGAATGACCAGTAATTAGAAAGGTAGAGGGCAAAACAGTGTCAGACATAAAACTTAGGCCTGGAGCCAGTTGTACAGCTGGACAGGTGTAATCCCTGTTCTGGAAACCAACCTCATAGAAGTCATTTCACACTTTTGAATCTCATTTTCTCCTCAGTATAACACAGAAAGTAGGTTGTCCCCAAATTATTTTTGATTTAATTTATTATATATAAAATATGTGATATTATTTGCCTGAAAATAATGGTTTTAAATTTTCTAATTCAGGCTACTAAGAATATTGAGAACTTACTGAATAGGAATGTTTCATATCTATTGTGAATAAATAATTATGCTAAATTCTGGACTCAAAAATCAGAATATATATTTTATATAGAACACAAATATTTGTTTTTACACATTCATAAATATACTTTAAAATAATTTTCAATAGTACTTTCAATATTATTCTGTGAATGTAGAGCTTCTTTAATTTAGAAATCTTTTTTAGTGTCAAAATGACTAAAATCAAAAATATAGATGACATTCTATTCTGGAGAGGATACAGAGCAAGGCAACATTCCTCCATTGCTTGTCAGAGTATAAACTTGTACAGCCACTTTGGAAATCAGTATGACAGTTTCTCAGAAAGCTGGGAATCAATTTCCTCAATGATCCAGGATGCTACTATTGAGCATATACCCAAAGGATGCACATTCTTACCCCAAGAGCATTTTCTCAACTATTGTTCATAGCGACATTATTTATAATAGTCAGAACCTGGAAACAACCTGTATGTCCCTCAACTGAAGAATGGTTTTAAAACTGTGGTACATTTATACAATGGAGTACTACTCAGCAGGAAAAAAAAATGACATCCTAAAGTTTGCAAGCAAATGGATGGATTTGGAGAATATTCTCCTGAGAAAAGTATCACAAACCCAGAAAGATAGGCATGGTATGTACTCACTCACAAGTAGCATTTAGACATAAAGTGAATAATATCCAGACTGCAACCCACAATTCCCTCAAATGGTTAGATCACAAAAGGAACTTAAAAGAGACATCCAGAGATCTCCTTGGGAAGGGGAAATAAAGAAATCTCCTAAGTAAATTGGAATCATAATGGTGAGTGAGTAAGGGGAGGTGGAAACAAGTTCTGTGAAAAGATGGTTGCCTGAGAGGAACAACAGAGGGGGAGTAAAAAGAAATGGATATCTTGATAGAGAGAGCCACTATGCGGTTAGAAAGAGGCCTTGGGCTAAGGAAACCCCCAAGAACACACAAAATGTCCCTGGTTAGGAGTCCAAGCAATAGTAGAGAGGGTGCCTAAACAGAACTTCCCCTATAATCAAATGAATGACCACCCTAATTGTCATTATAGAACCTTCATCCAGCAATGGATAGAGGCAGACGCTGAACACCATAGCTAAGAAACAGGTTGAGCTTCCAGTCTAGCTAGGAGAGAGAGAGAGAGTATATGAACAAAGGAATCAGAATCATGAGGAGACCCACAGAGATGCCTGACCCAAGCTATTGGGAGCTCACTGACTCTGAAATAATCACCTAGGAACTTTCATGGAAAGGAAATAAACCCTTCAAAAGTAAATGACTGTCATATGGAATGGGCAGTTTGTGGAGCCTCTTGCAGTAGGATTAGACTATATTCCTTTTGTATGAACTGACATCTTGGAGCCCATTCCCTACAAAAGAACACCCAACTCCGACTTAATACTGGGTTAAGAGACTCAGACATACCTCAATTGGATGTGCTGCACTGAACTGACCACCTTGGGACTCCTTGTCCTTTTTGTGGAATGGCTTGTGGGATGGGGTAGGGAAGCTGAGGGGGAACTGGGAGGACTGGGATGAGGGAAGGGAGGGGTATCAGTGGTAGGTATGGAAAACAGAAGTTTTTAAATAAAAAAAAAATCATTAGATATATTTTATTTTAGTTTTATTGACCCTTATCAGTTCTTATTTATGTTACACATGTGCATAAACTTTTAATCTTGTGTGTGTGTGTGTGTGTGTGTGTGTGTGTGTGTGTGTGTGTGTGTGTGTGCATCCAGGTGCTAGAACAACTTCAGAACTTGGTCCTATTCTTTCAGTTGTTTGAGACAGAATCTCTTTCTTGTTCACTGGTACTAACTCCAGGCTAGCTGTCAGGCTGACAGTAAACTTCAGGGTGTTCTTCTGTTCCCACTTATCATCTGGTTGTAGAACTATCAGGATTGTCCATCCATACTCCTGTCACTCCTTAATCTGGGTGCATGTGAGGTCTAGGTATCTAAACTAAGTTTTTTTGCCTTTTCATGGCAAGTACTTTTACCCATTGATCTTTCTCTCAGCTCAGGTATTGTAGTTTTGAAACACATGAATCATTATTTAACCCTGCTGATGGTATCAAAACCACATTACAGTTTTTGAGTACTTAAGTCTTTCTCTGCTTTAAGAGTTACAAGTATTTGAGAAGGAAGAAGGAAGTATGATTTTTTTTGTGTGTTATGATACAGATTTTCACTGGAGTTATGGAAAAATGGCTATAACCACCATGGAATCAAGTGAGAATACCTTATATCAGTAAGAGAAAAAAATAGATGTTACCAGTCTATTCTAAAACAAAACAAATCAGAACAGAACACAAAAGGTTGAGAAAGAAAGGGTCTTTTCTTTTGAGGGAGTTTAGAATTTTACTCTGAACCACCTTGTGGGATTGTTACATCAACAACTTACATATACAATATGATGAAATAAGTCCCAGACAGTTAAGTACAGATGCAGCTTATACACAATATGTAACAGATGGTTTATATCATCAAAAAAAGAATAGTAATAGCTATGTAGGCTAAAAAAGCCAATGGAGTATTTATGACCTGGTCCTGACTGTTTGCTCTTGAGTTCTGATCCTAATTGTAGAAAGTTTCTGATTAATTAAATTTCAATAGCTAGTTTTAAGTATCTACTTCATATTAACTTTTGTTATTTTTATTTTATTTTATAAAATTATAAAATAATTGAATTATTTCTTTTTTCCTTTCCTTCCTCCAGATTTTCCCCATTCTTTGCTCTCTTTCAAATTAATGGTCTCTTTTATTAACTATTTTTGGGTGCATACACACACATACACACAAACACACATATACACATGCTACACGCATGCACAAACACAAACATACACACAAATACACACAAACACACTCACAGGGCCCACTCCTAAATATATAATATAGCTACTCAGTCTGTGAAATACTACTTGTATGTTTGTTTCTATGGCTAACTGGATGATTTTTGTATTGAAAAATCAATTGGTGTACTTTTTCCTAGGGATGAATTAAAGCCAGCTCTCAGTTCTGAGTATTCCTTAGTTCCCTGTAGTTCTTTGTATAGAGTTGAGGCAACCTGGGCTTTCCAAAACCCCTGACCATATTAGCATGATTATTTTTCCTAGTTCAGCTCATGTTTAGCAAGTAAGTAATATTGTTGAGATTTTCTAGATTTACCTCCTGGAATTACTAGAGGACACAATCTCATACCAAATACCATACCTCTGACTATTTCAGACTCTGATACACTTCCTGCACATTGTTGAGCCATAGATGCAAAACTGTATTGTGGGTATATCCATAATAGCTCTAAAATATTTCTAAAGGCTTTACCTGTGCTGGGTGGAATTAAAGGTGTATATCATTGAAGTCCAGCTGTTTGGCCTTGTACTCAACGCTGAAGAACTTCCTGAGGTGTCCATCTAGGTTTTTAGTGTGTGTTAATCTCTCAAATATTTCAGGTTTTATTAAATATAAAACATATCACCACATATTTTTAGACAGCTGTAAAGCCTAGGAATCCCAGAAAATGACAATCATGGCAAGATATCCTCAAGGGTACAACAATGACACTTTCATCATTGGCCTAACCAATAGGCACCTAATGTCCATTTATACATAAGATTAATAATGGTACTATAGTGGTTCTATGCCTATTACTATAATATCTAGTCAATTATCCATGGTTAGAGCAATCCTAATCACAACAGAAAAATTAGGGACAAAAATATTCTAAGCTGGTATAATTTGTAATTATATTCTAACTATGCATTCTTACATACACCCACAGAAAAGTATAGCTGCCACTAATCAGAGAAGCTTTTTTTTTTAAGACAGATTTTGATAATTACAAAGACCCACAAACTGGCCACAATTAATTACCATGTTGTGTGCAATCTCATTTACTACATCTGCAGCACTTTCACTATACTTAAGCCACAGTAAAAATCACTGATACAGAAGAGTGAGGTTTGTAAGAGCAGTATATCTGTTTCTAAGTAGTATCTTCTAGATATAATCAGGAAGCTGCAATCATGAATATCAGAATATGCGTACCTAAATAATAGTGGAATAATGGCAACATTATATGACATGCCATTGTGGATGGAAGAAATTCCACAGGGTCTGACTCTTAGGTGAAAAGATATATGTGGTCAATTATTGTTGAGAGAGAGAGAATTAGTTTCCTTCAGGGACAAGCTTCTGCACAGTTTGTCCCGTCCTAATTACTCAATCCTAGACACATGTATATATGAGAAATGCTAAATTGACTCCACATGTTTTATATATATATATATATATATATATGTATATAGTATATATACATATATGAATTTAATGATTAACAAAGAAATCATGAACATAAAAGGGAAAAGAAGAAACAAAATGATGTAAGAATGTTGAGAGACAAATGTAGATGCAGTGCTCATGTACAAATTTCTTACAAAATAATTGTTAAAAATTCTAACCATAACTTGGCTATTTGTATTAGCCTAAGTATGTAAGTAAATACAATTTATTGCCATAAAATACATAGATATCACAGTGTCAGTGGATGCCAGGGAGTTAGAATGTCATAAAATTCTTTATATATCAAAATTATATTCTAGAGTGGAATCAGAGGTGAACAGATTCCATAGCCTGGGCTGCCTGCCCAGGCCAGTGTCACACCTATGGTTCTGATTGCACACTCTTATTAGGAGACAGGCTCTAGGCTAAAGCTGGAGGGCCTTCGCCAACAATTCCTAGCAGAAGGGACTTCCCACAGCCAGGCACCTCCTCTAGGGCAAACTGCTTCTTCATAGACAGAGAGAAGCATTTCAAACCCAGACCCCTATCTAGAGCAGAGTCAGATCTTGCAGACCCCTGTTCAGAGCAGAAAAGAGACACACAAGCTCTCTAGCCACAACTGACCAAGAGCTGACTCAGAGTGAACCATTGAAGCAATGGGCAGACACCAGTACAAGAAAATAAAGAACAAGGCAACACGAGACGTATTCTACAACACCAAGACCTAGACAAATCAATGAAGAGGAAACAGATGAAAACACCTTTAGGAAGATTATAGAAGCCTTAATATAAGATATAACAAAATTCCCTTAAGGAAATAAAAGAGAATACAAACAAAAAATTGGAAGAGATGAACAAATCCTTCAAAGAAAACCAAGAAAAAGCAAACTAGCAAATGAAAAAAATTCTAGGAACTAAAAATTGAAATAGAAACAATAATAAAGAAACAAAATCAGGCAAAGGTAGAATTACAAAATCTGAAGAAAAAAGTGGAACTACAGATACAAGCATAACCAACAAAATCTAAGAGATGGAAGAGAGAATCTCTGGAGTGGAATACTCAATAGCAGAAATAGATATATCAATCAAAGAAACACTAAAACCAAAAAGCCATAACACAAAATTTTCAGAAAATTTGGGATAGTATGAGAAGACCTAACCTGAGAATAATAAGAATAGAAGAAACAGAAGAATACCAGCTCAAAGGCACATTTAATTTATTCAATAAAATCATCAAAGAAAACTTTTCCAACCTAAAGAAATAAATGCCTATATAGGTACAAGAAGCTTACAGAATACCAAATAGATTAGAACATCAAAAAAGTCTGCATGCCACACATTAATCAAGACACAAAACATACAGAACAAAGAAAAAAATCTTGAAAGCTGCAAAAGGAAAGGACCAACTTACCTACAAAAGCATAAACATCAGAATAACACTAGACTATTCAATGAAAACGAGAAGGTCCTGGAGAGAAGTTATACAAACACTAAAAGAGCATGGCTGCCAACCCAGATTATTATACCCAGGAAAGCTATCAATCACCATAGATAGAGTTAATAAGATATTTCATGACAAAATCACATTTAAACAAAAGCTATTCACAAATCTGGCCCTTCAGAAAGCACTAGAGAGAAAACTACAACCTAAGGAACCCAAATACACCCATGAAACCACAATCAATAATCCCTCAGAAGAAAAGACCCCCAAAAGCAAATACACACAAGGTACTACCAAAAATAACAGAAAATAAAAATCAGTTGTCAGAATGACCCTTAATATCAATGGACTCAATTCACATATAAAAAGATACATTTTAACACGATGGATATAAAGACAGAAGCCATCTTTCTGCTGCATAGAAGAAACACACCTCAACTTCAGAGACAGACACAGGTTGAGATAAAAGGGTTGAAAAAGATTTTCCAATAAAATGGCCTCAAGAAACAAGCTGGTGTTGCCATGCTAATATCTAACAAATTAGACTTCAAACTAAAATCAAGCTGGAAATTATGTGTTCATCACAGGAAAAAAATGATCAAGATGAGATCTCAATCATGAATATTTATGTCCCTAAAATAAATGCAACTACATACATAAAAGAAACACTACTGAAGCTCAAACAATACATCAAATATCATACTCTAATAGTGGGAGACTTCAATACCCCACTTTCATCCTTGGATAGGTCAACCAGACAAAGACTCAACTGAGAAATTAGGGGTCTAAAAGAGGTTATAATGCAAATAGACTTAATAGATATTTACGGAAGCTTCCACCCAATAACAAAAAAAAACATACATGCTTCTTAGCATGACATGGAACTTTCCCTAAAATTTACCACATAATTTGGTCATGATGAAAAAATTCATAGATACAAAAACATGGAAATAATCCCTTGTAACCCACCAAATTACCAGGGCCTAAAGTTAGAGTTAAACAACATAAAAAATCACAGAAAGCCTATCAACTCATGGAAAATAAACATCACTCAACTCTAGGTCAAGGAAAAAATAAAGAAAGAAATCAAAGACTCCCTAGAATTTAACAAAAATGAATGCACAACATACCCAAAATTATGGGACACAATGAAAGCAGTCTTAAGAGAAAAATTCATAGCAATAGATGCCTATGTGAAAAACCCAGAGAAATCCCACACTAGAGAACTAACAGAACAGCTGAAAACCTTAGAACAATGAGAAGCAAACTCACATAAAGGAGTAGACAGCAGGAAATAATCAAACTTAGAGGTAACATCAATACAATTGAAGCAAAAAGAACAATACAAAGAATCAATGAATCAAAGAGTTGGTTCTTTGAGAAAGTCAACAAGATAGATAAAACCTTTTCTAAACTACCCAAAAAACAAAGCGAGTATCCAAATCAACAAAATCAGAAATGAAAATGGGGACACAACAAAGGAGAATTTTTAGGTCATACTTTGAAAATCTATACTCCACAAAAATGAAAAACCTAGAAGAAATGGACAGCTTTTTTTGGTATCCCTTACCAAAATTGAGTAAAGATCAAATTAAAGATCTTAACAGACCTATATATCCAAATTAAATTGAAACTGTTATTAAAAGTTTCCCAAGTAAAAAAATCCCAGGTCCAGGTGGTTTCAGTGCAGAATTCCATGAAATATTAAAAGAAGAATTAATACCAACATTCCTCAAACTACTATATAGAGTAGAAACTGCAGGAATGTTCCCAAACTCTATTTATGTGGCCACAATATCCTTAATACACAAGCCACTCAAAGATGCAACAAAGAAAGCGAATTACATACCAATTTTCCTCACGAATATTGATGCAAAACTCCTAACAAAATTCTGGCCAACTGAATACAACAATATATAAAAAAATCATCCACTATAATCAAGTAGGATTCATCCCAGAAATGCAGGGATGGTTCAACATATGAAAAACTGTAAATGTCATCCATCATATAAGCAAACTTAATTTTTTTTTAAAAAAAACATGATCATATCCTTAGATGCTTAAAAAACCTTTGACACAACCCAACACTCCTTTATGATAAAAGTTCTGTAGCAATCAGAAATACAGGGAAAATATCTAAATATAATAAAGGCTATTAATAAGAAGCCGAAGGCCAACATCAAACTAAATGGAGAAATACTGAAAGCAATCCAACTAAAATCAGGAACAAGACAAGGCTGTCCTCTTTCCCCTTATTATTCAATATAGTTCTCAAAGTTTTAGCTAAAGCAGTAAGAGAACTAAAGAAGATTAAGAGGATACAAATTGAAAAAGAAAAAATAAAACTACATTTATTTGCAGATGATATGATTGTATACATAAGTGACCCACAAAATTCTACCAAGGAACTTCTACAGCTGATAAACACCTTCAGCAATATAGTAGGATACAAAATTAGCTCAAAGAACTCAGAGGTCTTCATATACACTGAAGATAAAAGGGCTGAAAAAGAAATAAGGGAAACATCACCCTTTATAATAGCTGCAAATAGCATTAAATTCCTTGAAGTAACTATAACCAAAGAAGAAACAGATCTATTTGACAAAATCTTTAAATCACTGAAGAAAGAAATTAAAGAGAATATCAGAAAATGGAAAGATCTCCCAAGTACCTGGGTAGGTATGATCAACATAGTAAAAATGCAATCCTACCAAAAGCAATCTACAGATTCAATGCACTGTCCCATCAAAATCCCAAAACATTTTTTTTACAGACTTTGAAGGAACATTACTCAGTTTCATTTGGAATAACAGGAAAACTAAGATCACCAAAACAATTTTGCTTAACAAAAAACCGTAGAAGGCATCACCACCCTCGATTTCAATTTATACTATAGAGCTACAGTAATAAAAACAGTCTGGTACTGGCATAAAAACAGACTTGTTGATCAATGGAATTGAATTGAGGATCTGGGCATTAACCCCAAAAAACCTATGAACACCTGATCTTTGATGAAGAGGCCCAAAATATTCAATGGAAAAAAGATAGTGTCTTTAACAAATGGTGTTGTCATAGCTGGTTGGTAGTGTGTAGAAAAGTGCAAATAGATCCAAATTTATAACCCTGCACAAAACTCATATCCAAGTGGATCAAAGACCTCAACATAAACCTAACCACACTGAACTTGATAGAAAAGTGGAAAATACCCTCCAACTCATTGGCACAGGTGACTACTTCTTAAATATAGCATCACTAGCACAAACACTAAGAACAAAAATCATAAAGTGAGACCTCCTGAAACTGAAGAGTTTCTGTAAAGCAAAGGATATTGTTGATAAGACAAAACAACAGCCCACAGACTGGGAAAAGATTTTCACCAACCCTACAACTGACAGAGGACTGATCTCTAAAATATATAAAGAAATCATGAACCTAGATCCCAAAGCCCTAAGTAACCCAATTAAAAAATGGGGTTTAGAACAAATGAAGAAATTCTTAGCAGAATTATAAATGGCTGAAAGGCACTTGAAAACGTGCTCAACATCTTTAGCCATCAGAGAAATGCAAATCAAAACATCTTTCAGATAGCACCCTACACCTGTCAGAAAAGCTGAGATTAAAAACACAGATGATAGTCTATGCTGGAAAGGATTTAGATCAAGGGGAACACTACTCCATTGTTGGTGAGTGTGTTAAGTTTGTTTAGCCACTCTGGAATGCAATATGGCAGTTTCTCAGAAAACTATGAATCAGTCTCCCTAAGGATCCAGCAATACCCCTTCTGGGTATATACCCCAAAGATGCACATTCACATCCCAAATACATTAACTCAACTATGTTCACTAACACTAACACAGTAAAACTATATAGAGTAAGAACAATTAACAGGTGAGAACTATATTCACAATGTCTAGCCTATTTTCATCTGGCAAATTCAGAGAAAATAGTCCATTATCTATTCTATCTTGATAAAAACAAAGTTTTGTATTTAATTCACTTCCTACTCTAACTTGTATTACAAACCAAAAGCTATCTTTTTAGACCTAACATATTTACTTTGATAAAATGATTTATGTTTTTATGTCTCATCAATCTTATATGCTTATAGCACTTTCGTGAGTTTATTTTCTGAATTTTCTGAGATAGAAAACTATAGATAGAACTATCAAGTCTTTATCCTTATCAAAGACCAGAGAAAAATACAATATTGCCTGAGTAAACAAGAAGCATAGAGCAAACAACTTCCAAAACAATAGCAACAACAGTGACACATAGTTTTCTGAACAGTCACCCAAGTTTCTTCTGCAATATTGAGACATTTTTCTTTGGCCCGCAGGCCCAGAATAAGTGACAGACATTTTTTGAAGCAAGGATATTAAAGGACTATCCCACCTGGTCTTGACAAAGTGCAGTGGTTATATTCTTTTGTGTCCTACTTGTTGAATCTGGACAGCATCTTATCAGCAATCAAGGCAAGGCCAGTTTCCAGTCCAGTGGTCAACTTTCCAACAGTGAAAGCAAATTTTATATGGAGGTTCTTTGATGTCTATTATTGGTTTTTGAATTAAATTGGTGCTTGCAGAAGCAAATGTGTCTCATTGTCATTAAAAGCTTTAGGTTATTAAAACATCTTAAATGCCATATTCTGTAGTTTTCTAAAGTGTTTGAAAAACATATATCTATGTATAATATATCTGCTTGACCCTGAAAACATAGCTAATATGGCCACAAATGTGTTAGATAACTATCTACTAACCTGTGTTTTTTAATTACTCTAAATAGTTTATAAAATATACTTCCAAGGAGGACAAATTTATATTACATTGTTAAATGAGCTGCATTGGTAAAGTACTTTAAATAAAAGTAGATCCATAAGTACAATATAAGAAAAATAAACACATTTGTATCAATATAGAAAAATTTATACCAATCTAAATTATTTGGGACTAGTACTTGCTTTTTTTTTTTAGTTTGAAAGTATGTTATCATTTATATATCCTTCCATTTTTCTATTCATAACATGATTCCTGAATCTAAATCCTTTCCATGAACAATGACAACTAACAAATAACATTCTAAAAGATAAAACATCCATAATTCATGGAATGACCAAAAGCCATACATCTTCCATCTTGGGAATGTAGATATTATATACTTATAAATATTTCCTTCTGTGTGGTAGTGATGATATTTTTAGGAGATCTTCAAAACTATGAGATACTTATCAAGTCCTTGGAGAACTAGATATTGCCCAGTCTCGTTGTGATGGGAAAGTGAAGGCTGGAGTAGTCTATGATGCTAAACCATCTTAGCTAATAGCCTTGAAATTGTCCAAAGTAGTTTGTAGTCCAAAGTTGATCTTTAAGTAGTGTTTCTCAGGTTAGTACCATTACTATAATCCAGGTGAAATTGTCATTATGGGACACCATTGTCTTTTTCAAAACTTCAAAGATCACTGTTAGAAATGGTCATAGTTCACTGCATAAATATTAAGCCACTTGAATGTCAATGTAGCAGATCTCAGAAAAGTTAGAGAACCACAATCTATTAAATACATCTGAGGTACACAAACTTAATTCCTAGTTATCTGATTTAGACTCAAACCTGAAATCTAGGAAGCTGGATTAAGCCTATCTTAAGAATTACTATGGTATATGATCATCAATATCATGACAATGTTTAAGTATATGCAAATATATAAATATTTAGATATATATTAATCTTATAAATTTTTAGATAATATTTATACATTAATAAAAGTTTTAAAGAATAAAAATAAAATTAAAGGATTATGATGTTAGTGACAGTCAAATAGTCCCTTAATTTGGTTTTTCTTCTGTTTTATACCAGGTGGCTTTTCTTTTTTTATTTTAACCATAATTTTTATTGTAAAAGTATTGTCTCAGAATTTAATTACAGTGTAGAGCACAGATTCAATCCAATAAATATGAAAGATACAAACATTTCATCCAGATCCTAGGCAGATACCCCATTTCATATTAATTATATATATATAATTTGGTGTTTTTATATCATGCACCCCACCAAACTCAGATATCAGACCTCTCAGTATCATGCCCAATCTTATGATCTCCCCATTTACAAAACTGCCCATTCATCCTGTTCATTTGCTTACTGGAGTGTAATTAAACTCCCTGTGGCTAGACCCTTAAAGAAAACAAGTCTTTCCTTACTCACCCCTCTGCCAGAGGCCATCCATGCAGAAGTGAGGCATTGTGTCATTTAGCTATGTTCTAGACTTGAGTTCTTGTGTACAAGGACATCTTACTCTTTATATATATATTTTTAAATCTGACATTAAAAAATGATTATAGACTTTCTTTTAAAAATCATACTTGTGTTTAGAGAAGGAGAAAGATATGTCCAAAGTTCAAAGCCAGCTCTAATTTTTAATTGAATGGGGATTACAAAAAGATCATTTGACTTATATGCATTTGAAAGAAAACAGAAGCAAATATTTATAACATTTTATAAAATTTTATTCTGTTTGAAGTGTGTTATATCATCAGGTGAATTTGCTCCTTTTCTTGGGATATTTTTTTCTGAATAATTTATCTTTTTTCAGATGTCTCATTTGTATAGTTGCCTTAAGATTCCTAAGTTGGATGCTTTTATTCATCTGGAAAGCATCCTGACCCAATCCTAACTGTGGGGAATTTTCCATTTTTGATAGGTTAGACCTGGTCAAATGCATGACATTTGTTAGTCTTTTAAGTTAGTTAAAATTTAATGGCCATGTTGTTTGATGAAATATCACTTTTAACCAAAAGATCTTTCCTGTTCAAATTTAATCTTTATCATTTGGATGTTATCCATTGCTTTTCTTTTACAGTAGAAACAAAAGTAAAGCCTCTTCCCCCACTTTACACATATTCCGGTGTCCATTCTGAAGTCAACATAGCTTTAATCAGTATATAGGCTGATTTTATCCAACACTTTTTTCTCCTTTCTAAACTCTCCACTGTTGTTCTTCTTTTCTCATTAGTCTTTAAAAATTGAAGTTAGAAATGCATTGTCTAATTTATTTCTGGGGAGGTAGTCTGTATTATCACATTTTAAAGTGCAATTACATCTTTTTATAACTATTTTTGTAAGATTATGTGGTATGTCAATAATATACTTTATGTTATAATATACAAAAATCTCATTTCACTTGAAAGTTATGCTTTATAAGTCTTAATTTGTACAACCTTTTTTTCAAGTGACCTGGTTTATCATAATTTAGAATAAATTTAACCTTTTGACTTTTAAAAAAAAATCTTTAGAAATCTCTATCCCTATTGATGTCATCTTAAATATAAAATCCAATATTAGCTATATTTTTAATCTATTCATCTATTGTTCTTGTCTCTCCCTTCAAGGCCTAATCATCATTTTGCGTTATGATTTAACATTTTCAAAATCAAAGATTTGTCTAATTTCTGGATCTGATATCTTTTTTTTAAACAGCTGAAATCTTAAAAAAAAAAAAAAAACACTGAAGACTTCTTGGGGACTTGTATAATCTTAGTAAATGACTCAGTCCTCTTTCTTAATTATTTATACCTGCCCCCAAATTCAAAGCTGCTATATGGCATTATGGCCAAGGTGTGGGCATAAAATCAAATTTGTCTATTCAAGTCAACAGTGGCCTGAGGAGGGGTTCTAGGATGAAGTCTTCAACCCATGGTGACAAAGAGCCAGCTGCCTAAAAAGTGAACACAAGGGGATATAGGGAAGAAGCCTTGTGGCTGGAAACAAGGACACAGAGATCCCATGAAAGACAGAACCAGCTGGAGGTAGACAGCTGACTCATGTGGTGCTTGAGGCCCAGACACCTGTGGTGTTTGGAGCCAGGAACAGGTGGCAGCTGGAGAGCCTGTGGTGAGCAAAGGACTGTGGTGAGGGAGGGAAATTCAGCAGTAGCAGTGACTGCAGCAGCTGCAAAGCTTGTAGCAAGGGGCTGCCTCATGATCATGTGCCCTGAGCTGGACAATAGCAGTAACAATTATCTAATTATTCTTTGCCAAAGAAACCTCAGGAATCAGATATCAATATGTGAACATGAATGATCAGAGAAGCAATGGAGAAGCAACCAGTGACCACTTCTCTTTCTCCTTCCTTAATTCAAGACCAATAACCTGTTTAAACCCCACCATACTACTTCCTGTATCTCATATCTCTCTATAGGTCCTCCAAAATCTCTATGACAATTTTTTACTACCTAGTAGCTTGCTGTGTCCTCTGACTCAAAGTAAGATTAATGGACAGTCTCAGGAGTCTCAGAGTATAACTGAAGTATCCTACAACAAGCAACCACTCTAGAAACATTTTAATTTGCATGGATGAATGTACATACTTCATATAATTCTCTTTGATAACATTAATATAGATGAATAAATTAGGGTCTGTTGTCATTTTTAAAGTCTCCCATAGGTTAGGTAGGCATGTAACTTGCTATATAGCTGAGAATGACCTTGATCTCAGAATCCTTCTCTGTATATCTTTGAACCACAAGCATATAACACCATGCATGGTTAAACAAACTATTTTAAGCAGAAACATAGAATGCAAAATATATTTTAACAGAGCATGATCTTTAATAAGTTAGGTCTCCTTTTTTACATAATCTACTTGAAGAAGCACATCACTGGTCAGGTACTGGGTCCAGATATTTTAACAGTCAAGGCTGTCATGGAAATCAAGAGCCTGGTGCTGGTTCTAGTAGCATACACTGATTTTTCAGAACAGCAATAATGTCCTGGTTGACAATTTTCCCTGGAAGTTTCTGACAAATAGCACACACTGTTGTTTACATTTTTGTGATTTAACATCTCACTTAAATTACACAGGTGCACATAAATGCGTCATTTGATCACAGTAATTCCACTGCCACTAACATTAGTAAGTAACTCAATACAAGAAACAAGCTGGAGCTAAATTTATTACTCTCCTCCATGCCGAATGCATGACTTGAATGATTCTGCAGTGCATGGTAGTTATAGCTAATATCACATTTTAGTATCGGAAGGAACAACAGCTGTACAATGCTTCTTTAAATAGCTACAGTTATTCTTTTATCATTTTTATCCTGTTTTTCGCCATCATTTTGTTATTAATTTTTTAGGCAAAAATGTTCCTAAAAAGCTAATTCTGACATTTCTGAACCATTTTGTTTTTTTCTTCCCACTTTTGACAGTACATTACAAAGATGGTATAATTTAAATTGTAGAGTTATAAGCAGCGATGCTTTCTGCTGTAGACATAGTCATTATTTAAATAAAGATGAGTGACACTGATTATGTTAATATTTAAAGTAAGTTATTTGTTGATAATGTCTTTCTTGCATTAATAGGATCTGGTGACAGTTATCTTGCTGCTGTCTATTATTCTCTTGTCATTCCCACCATTCTCCCACCCCTTGCTTTTCCCACAATATTCCCATTCCCTTGTTCCCATCCCATTTTATGCTTATGTGTGTGTGTGTGCATGTGTGTGTGTGTGTGTGAGAGAGAGAGAGATAGAGATAGAGAGAGAGAGAGAAACACTTAAGCAGGGTCTTTGATAATAGCATGAATGTGAAGCTATCTACTGGATCATGAATAACTTTTTAATGGCTCAGTGACTGCCTCTCTGCCTCTATAGCCCTTGACGGCAACCCATTTTCCCAAGTGGGAAAGAGTTCTATAACCCTCTCATCCATTTATACTGATTGTTGACTGACTCAGCCTTGTGCAGGCCCTATACATATCCTCCTGACAGCATTTTTCTGCCATCTGTCTCATTCCCAGCTTCTTAGATAATTTCTACTCCCATATGTCAGTGTAACACCAACATGAACAAACAGTAAACAGTGAGAAACATGTGAAAATATTAATTATAAACATTATATCTTAATGTCTGACACTAGTGGTTTGTTGAACCTTACTATAAAAGGTCAAAGGTCAAATAGAACATGTTTCTAAGGCACAAAATCTACTTACTAGGTTACAGAAGTGATATGGAATGCCAATATTTACCTACAGCACTCTGGCTCCTCAAATCAGCATGGCATATTGAAACAAAGAGAAGAGGGTCAAGGTAGGGAGAGAGAAGAGAGGAAATGAGTGAGGGAGGGTGGAGGATAACTCTATGACCAACACATGTACTAATTAGTTTAATGGTACTAATTTTTCATAATCACAATATTTTATCCAATGGAGTACTGAACTGAGTATTTCTTTAACAATCACAACTGGAGTTCGAGAAATTCAGATATTGCTACTTTGTGTCTTATTTCATGTTGAATGTGAGGAAGAGTTACCTTAAAATGAGTCATAATGATTTGAAGTCCTATGGATCTTAATGAAAAAACCATGGGTTCACACCTGGTTATAGTCTTTACTGAGAATAGTCTGAGACATTCAGTAGTTACAATTACATATCATCTGACATTTAAGTAATTTTAAACTTAACCTATTTAATCCTTCTAATAATAATGTATTTACAGTATTTCCATGACAATTTACTCCTAACGATCGATCATGCTTCTTAAGCTTGTATAGTTCTCTCTCTCTCTCTCTCTCTCTCTCTCTCTCTCTCTCTCTATCTGTCTCTATCTCTATCTCTGTCTCTTTTTTCTCATGGTCTGTGTATATATATTTTTTGATTTTTATTATGAATAAAGTCATATTTTTTATCCATGCCTCCCCTTGTTCAAACTCCCTTCCCTTCACCCTCTCCCCTCCTCCCCAGTCACTCTCTCTTCTCCATATCACTTTATCTCCTCCCCAGCAAGGGCAGGGGGTCCCAAGGTCCCAAGGTGGCTTAGTTCAGCATACACTCCAGGCAAATCCACTTTCCTCACCCCAACATCAAGACTGGGTTAGGTGTTCCTCTGGAGGGAATGGGCTCCAAGGTGCCAGTTCAAGGTGTTTCAGATCTCAAGCTATTCAGTGGTTGTGGTTTGTAGCTTGGGCATGCTTTGCTTTTTAGTTTAAGGTCCACTATTGAGTGAGTACATCCCCTGCTTCTCTTTCTGGGTTTGTAATACCTTGCTCAGGAGGATAATTTCCAAATCCGTCCATTTGCCTGCAAATATTAGGATATCATTTTTCTTACTGCTGATTAGTTAGGCTAATGCCTTTGGAGTGCGAATGTACATCTTTAGGGTATATGCCCAGTAGTGGTATTGCTGAATCCTTGGGGAGATTGATTCCCAGTTTTCTCAGAAACGGCAATACTGAATTCCAGAGTGACTGAACAAGCTTACACTCCCACCAACAATGAAGGAGTGTTCCCCTTGCTCTGTAACCTCTCCATCATAGGCTGTCCTCTGTGTCTTTTATTTTAACCAATCTGACAGGTGTAAGGTGGTATCTCAAAGTTGTTTTGATTTGCATTTCTCTGATGGCTAAAGATGTTAAACACTTTTTCAAGTGCCTTTCAGCCATTTGTCATTTTTTTGCTGAGAATTACCTCTTGGTTCTGAACCTCATTTTTTGATCAGGTTATTCAAAGTTTTGGACTCTAGTTTCTTCAGTTCTCTATATATTTTAGAGATCAGTCCTCTGTCACTTGTAGGGTTGGTGAAAATCTTTTCCCATTCCGTAGGCTGTCATTTTGTCTTGATTGTTGTTCTTAGTATCTGTGCCACTAGGATTATATTTTAGAAGAGGTGTAACTCACAACTGCAAACCACCATGTTATGCTGTTTTCATATTGACTGCCATCATAAAGCATGACAAGGAAAAGACAAAGAAAGGACTATATATGAGAATTTCTTAACTTTCTTAGTTTCCAATTTAAAAAAAAAAAATGTACTGTGCCTGAAAAAGCACTATAAATAATAATATGTCTTATTTACTGAAAAAAAAAGGCTGAGGAAAGTATTCACAGTTAAAGAAATAAAGTGTAATTTTGGAGCGTTTTAATCCAGGGCATCATAAGAAAAGGAATAATGTGTGGGGCAAATTCTCAAAGCTAAACCAGGCCGTGTTCCAAATGCAAGCCTTAAAGAGAGTCACAGTCACTATTTTTTCAGCAGCCAACAAGGAGTTGAAAGACCTTACCTACCAAGACCCCATGAATCCTGACCTTGATCCCTCTTAAGGTTTTTATATATTTTTTAATTTACATTTTTATTTTTTATTATTATGAATAAAGTCATATTTTTTCCATGTATACCCTTGTTCAAACACCTCCCCCCTCCATCCCCTTCCAGTCACTCTTTTCCACATCACTTTATCTCCTTCCCAGCAAGAGCAGGATGTCTCAAGGTATTCTAATCATTTAAATTTTTATTTTATTTTAAATTTAATGAGTATGTACCATATTTACATCCCAGACATTCCTTACACTTTTTTTTCTACCAAGATTCTGTCTATCTCAATTTGATCCTTCCTATGGTTTATCAAATTTTGTCTCAAAAATGGAAACTGCTTTGTGTTTTAGTTGTTCATCACACATGAGACTTTTCCTTGGAGTTAAGAAGAGGTCCAAAGGGATAAATTACCCCAAGCAGTGATTGGTTGTGCTCAGTACATTCATGATGTCAATTTGATGGCTTCAGGTCATGAGACTGAAGATCTGAGAAGAATCTAAGACAGGAAAGCAATGGAACAAACCAATGGTTAATAACCTCATACTTCTAAGAATCCTTGAAGAGGTGTTAGAGAACCTCAGCTGAAAGTAACCACCCTTTCATAGTCACATTCCTAATCTTCCCCTCTTCCTCTTAATATAAATATGTGCTACTAATATGTTTTCCATAATATCTTATAAATGCAATGGACTACTTGGGATGCAGCCTTTCAGGAGTACATTTTTCACTGTGTATAATTCTCCCCTGTCTTTTTCTCTTTTATCAATTAGCAACATGTGTTGAGACATTCATATTTTACATAATTACTTGTTCACATTTTTATTTTTTTGCAAATTGATGGGGTGTCATTAACAAAGGCACTTAATGTGTATACTTTGAGAAGGATCTAGGTTTTCATTTCCCTGCTATAAGTTATCAGGTGTTTGTGTAATTGTCTACTAAATGTAGTTGCATGTTTATGCTTCTCTCCCAGCAGCCATTGCCAATAACTCCTAGACTAGGGGTGGGACTTGGTGCTAATTTTCATCTTTTTCTATATTGGAATTTTATCTTAATTGATTTTGTGCTGTCATATCCACTGTTACTTCATGTGTGCAGTTGCTCTGCTGTATCTGAGAGACACTCTTTTCTTCTAGTAATCCACTGCTTTTTGGCCATAATTATTTTTAAAGGTTTTATTTATCTTCATTTCTTGTGTATGAGCATTTACCTCAGTGTATGTCTGTCTACAAAATGCATGCAGTGCCTATAGAAGCCAGAAGAGAGCATCTGTTACCTGAGACTGGAGTTACAGATGGTGGGAGCCACCATGTGAGCTCTGAGAGTTGAACCCCATCCTCTGGAAAAGCAACTACTACACTTAACCACTGAGCTTTGAGCTTGTAACATCCCATGTTATTGCCAACTATCTCTCTTTGCCAGCTACTTAAGGATAAAGATGTGAGCTCTTACCTTATTCTTCAGTATCATTCCTGCCTACATCTTGTCATGCTCCCCACCTTAGTAATCATGGACTCTTATTCTCTCAAACTATAAGTAATGGTCCAATAAACATTTTCTTCTAAGTTGCCTTAGTTATTGTGTCTCTTCACAGGAACAGAAAAGTAATTAAGGTCCTCCGAAAGGTTTGCCTCTGAAACCAGATGACAACAGCAATTTTTGCCAGTGACAGTCACTCAGTTGTCATACCCTCTTTGACAATAAGATCTAATAATATCAGATGTTGGCTTAATTACGCATTTTCAACTTGCTTAATGCCCTTAAATTTTCAATGATTTTGACTAGGATTATACTTTTGTATTTTTTATTTAAAATTGTTCTGAAAAAGGCAGTTTTAAAGTGTGTTTATTTATTTTATTTTATTGGGCTTTTTGAGACAGGGTCTTATGATGTAGACCTGCTTAGCTTAGAACTTTCTATGTTGATTAGATTTGCTGGGGACTTACAATGCACTTCTTATCTCTGCCTCCTGAGCACACAGAAATGGAAGTGTAGGTCTGTGTTTCTATCCCTCAACACAATTAAAAACCATGTCTATTTGTGGCATACAACATAGTTTACTAATATACAAGTATTGTGTATATAGTAAGTGAAAAGTTATTCAGCATATATTTTTCATACATTCTTTGTGGTAAGGATGTTTAAAAATCTATTCTTAGAATTTTTCAAAATTATAATACAACTTTGCTAGTTACCAGGTTATACAATAAATATATTGAATTAGTTTCTTTCATTTAACTGAAGTTTTCTACCCCTCTCAAAATCTCTCTCAAATTCTTCCTCTCACTCTTTAGTTCTTGGTCATCCACATTGAACAGTTTTGTGTCTGACTGTTCTAGAGACTCTGCTGTATCATGTGTTGTTTACCTTTTGCTATCTGGTTTTAAATACTTAAAACAAAGGTGAATTACCATTTCTGCATGTCCTCAACTTCTTTCTTTCAGTGTTCAGTGAAAGAAATGCTATAAAAATGA
This sequence comes from Sigmodon hispidus, assembly GCA_004025045.1. Taxonomy (NCBI): domain Eukaryota; kingdom Metazoa; phylum Chordata; class Mammalia; order Rodentia; family Cricetidae; genus Sigmodon; species Sigmodon hispidus. The sequence continues at coordinate 14,836 of PVIH01012911.1, read as the reverse complement.
TGCCTAATGGGCAGGGTTAAGGCTGTGATTTTTACCTGCTGACCCCTCCTTACAAGAATGACTCTGCACTGCTACTTTTCTGGTTTCAACAACTCTGGTGGCAGAGGAATGACAGAAAAGCTCTTCCACAATTGCCTGACCTTAACTGGGTTGCCAGAATGGTCTTCTGAATGGGTCATGACCATGGATGATATGTAAGTAGAAATGGCAGACATCAAAAAATTTTGTTAGCATTCCTCTCCAAAAGAAAACAAAACAAGTTGAAGTGATGAGTAACCTCTGCTTGTATTCTAGCAAATGGCAGAAAGGTCAGCAAGAAAAATTACATGTAGCACTTAAGTACAAAATACATATTTCCTAGAGCAGTTTCCAGGAATGAAAAAAAAATGATTTTATCTTTTTAAACAGTGGTTTTCTATATTAAAGAATATATAGTCCTTAAAAGATGTAAAATAAGAATTTCTCTTAGAAAATACATTTTATATGAAACTAACCAGACTTCATACATTGCTGTTACTTTTCCTAGAATCTCTTGGAATCACATGGAATCTTTGGGGTTCCTTCAAATTCGTTTGTTCAAATCCTTACCTTCAATGCTTTGATAGGTAACTAGAGCACAGAAGAAAAGACCACTTTAATGAGATTGATTATTAGCCTTATGATAAAGCATTGTTTTTGCAGTAATGATTTTCATTACATTTATATTTTATATGTGTATAAGTGTATGTTGTACTAGTATATGCATGCATGCATGCATGCTTTTAGAAGTATATGCACATACAAGTCTGTGGCTATGTATATGTATGTAGAAGCCCAAGACTAATATTGGTAATCATAATTGATTGTTCTTCCAGCATATTCACTAGAGTCTCAACATTGAAACTCAACCTTGATAATATGGCTGTGGATGCCTGGCATCTGCTTTGAAAAGATGGAACTACAGGAAGTCTCTAGGCACACCCAACAGTCACAGATTTCAGAGGAATGTGAACTGTAATCTGTTGTGTAAGTTTTTGTCCTGGCCCAGCCCCATGGTCCAGACCTGCCCGCAGATGCTTAGACCCTCAAAATTACTCAGCCACTTATATTAATTACATGTTGTTTGGCCTATGGCTCAGGAATATTGCTAGCTTTACTCAACCCATTTTTCCCATTATTTTCCCATTTTTATTAATCTGTCTTGACACCTGGCCCATGACTTACCTGTACTTTTATATGTTATTTTTTGGGGGGAGGGGTGGCTGGATTATATCTTTTGTGACTCCACCATCCTTTCCCTTTATCTATGCTCAGATTTCCCACTTGCTTCTAAGATGCCCTGCGATAGGCCAACTAGTTATTTTATCGACCAATGATATTCACAGCTTTTGTGGCAATCATAGTAACTCTAGTCCTTGTAGTACATTTTTGTATTAAAATTAAAAGATTATATATATATATACACATATATATATATATCATTGTTATCTCTCCCCCTTCCTGGTCACCCTCCCCCCCCAGCTCTCCCCTACCCTACCCTCTTATCCACTCCTCAGAGAGGGTAAGGTTCCATTCATTTGAATCTGGCATATCAAGTTGAGGCAGCACTAACTCCCTACCCCCAGTATAAAGGTTGAACAAAGTATCCCTCTATAGGGAATGTGCTCCAAAATTCTAGTTCATTCATTAAAGATAAGTTCTGTTCCCACTGACTAAGGCCCCAGAATCTACTCATGCCACAGAACTGTCATCCTTATGCAGGGGGCCTAGTTTGTTTCCATGCAGTGTCCTAGCTGTTAGTCCAGAGTCTATGAGCTTCCAATAGCTTGAGGCAACTCCCTCTGTGAGTTTTCTCATCACAGTCTTGACCCCTTTGCTTATAGACTTTCTCCTCCTTTTCTTCAAGGGACTAGGAGTATAGTCAGAAACTTCTCTGTTCTGCCCTGCCAATCCCATAGCTATTTAGTCCCAAGTAATCACAGAAAGGCTTATATTAATAGCAAGATGTTTGGTCTATGGCTCAGGCTTATCATTTGCTAGTTCATATGCTTTAAATAACCAATGATTGTATTTATGTTTAGCCACACATGGCTTGGTCTATTTTCTTCTGTGGAACATTCTCATCTTGCTTCCTCTGCATCTTCTGATGTCGCTGCTCTACTCTTCTGCTACCCAGACTCCTCCTCTTTGGGTTGCCTCACCTATACTTCCTGTCTGCCTAACTTTTGGCCAATCAGTATATTATTAAACCAACATTCACTGTGGAGTCTGTGTCTCAGAGGGTATTTGAGGTATCCAGGGGACAAATGTGTTTGATAAAGTGAGGCTACAGGCCACATGGTTGGATGAGGGATGATAACAGGCTGGCCTGTCTAAGTAGGGATCCTACTAGGTGGCCTGCACCTGGAGCTACAATATTTTTTTGTGGTTGTGCCCAGTAGCCCAGGCTGACTGGCCAGCTATGAGGACCATAATTCACCTCTTGTGATAGAGCCTGCCAAATTTGTTAAAAGCATTGGTTTTTAGGTGGTGGTGGTAGTAGTAGTGGTGTTTTTTTTTTAATGCTAGTTCATAATTGATGTTCTAAGCAAGCCCTTGATAATCATGTATCTTCTAGAATTATCATTCTGGTCTTCCGAGTTTTTAAAACTGTGAGAAATAAATTATTTATAAGCCATTTATTCTATGATATTTTGCTGATAGAAATTCTCAGTGGATAAAATAGCTCAGTTATTAACACAAAATAAATTTTTATTGAAAATCAGAAATCACATGGTTCATCATCATTCTAAAGACCCAACTATATATTTTTTAGATGCTCCTTCATTTCTTCGGCTATCCTCTCTACAGGAGTTGCCTATTGAGGAACTCAGTTAGAATGTAATATTGGCCTCTGTTTCAGGATCAGCTGCCCTGATATTTTTTTTCCTTTGTAAATTAACAATAGACAGTTTGAATTTTTGCTAAGTATCAAGCATTACAGAGTAAAAGCCGTATTTCTCAACTTCTTCAACACTTGAATGAAATCAAATTCTTAAGGCCAATTTCTTTGGTAATAAAATCAAATCAGAAATGGTGTTGGTTTGAGGATATACTATTCTAATTGAAGTAATATACAAGTTTTCTCTTCCTATTTTTTCTGTCTCTCTCCTTCTGCCTCTGTCTATCTCCCGTTTTTTCTGTTTCTTTGCTCCTCTATTCTATCCTTCCTTCCTCACTCTCTCTTTTGTTTAGAATACAGATGCAAATCATGTAAATGAAACTACTATTTTATACCACAATAGGAAGTCTTATAGCTTGAGGTGGTAAAGCAACAAAAAAGAGGATTCTAAGTCCTTTTAAGTCCCTCAAGCATTTTGATAAGCCTGGACTAAAAAATGTTAATCTTACTTGTATTAAATTACTGTTGACTTTGTTCTTAATTTGCAGCTTAACAAAACAGTAAAAACTAAAACCTGTTACCTGCTTCTTATATCACTCCAGAACAGAGATATGTTAATAGAAATTATGCTTTCATAAACTAAGACACTACCATGTTTTTAACAGTGATCATGTACAGAAAATGAAGAATTATTAGGAAAGTCACCAATTTAGTACTCATCTCCCTCGCCAGCCTAGCAGCTTCTGCAGCATGCTTACCTTACCCAGTAGCTATTCAGACTTACTTGTTTCCTAAACAAGCCATGTTGTTTATTCTTATCAAAATTTAACCTAAGAACAGAAATCTAGAAGTGTGCTTGTTATTCAGTAAGTACTGCAACAATGAACTATTTGTAACTAATTTTGTCTATATTTATGTTAATTTCTTGCCATGAGTTTATACTGAATATAATGACTTTTCCTGACCAAAGCATAGAGATACTCTGCTTCCATGATAACTGAGGTACAAATATATTTGTAAGACATTTATTACACTTTATTTGTAAATGAAATCTAAAAAACTACAACATTTAAAAAGAGTTTCTGCTTACATTAAACAATGGCAATCCCCAAGGATAGTAAGTTTTCCTCTGAAATGATCCCCATTCTAAATTTGGAAAAGAGGATGAGATGTTCATAGGATGTTATTTTCCTTATTTATTGCTGGTGCTTTTTTTAAAAAAGTGACTGAAAGTGCATCTCATATCTGAAGCTAGAAAACCAATAATGTGCCTAAATACTGTATTTTGGTTTCTCCTATGCTCTTTGTTTATTGGAAAAACCAAGATAAGCTAGTAGTAATTGTTCATGGCTCTTAAACACCGTGTAGTGTAGAATTATGTAATATTTACATATTTATGTAGTATCCTGTAACATCAACTTATATTTGATAATATATGCACTGATTTTTTTTTCTTTATGGCATATATTTCTTGAAAACCATTTTTTTTTACTAGCTAATTTATCAGTAAGCAGCAGGTATATGTGCCAGTTAGAAGCTTTTTAGCTACTTGGTGACAGGAAACATGTAAATTAACCAATAAAAGTAAGGTGCATATATGATGTAATGTTCTCGTGGCTGCATTTGTTTGTCTGTTTGCACACATTTTGCTAGTTTTGGAACAGCTGTATGCTGAAACTCACTTATTTCACAATTGTCATGGTACTAACAGTCACATTTAAACTTGTGAAATATGAAGTTCCTTAACCTTGCTCTCTAAGAAAGAGAGCTACTTATGATTATAGACAGAGATAAACACACACAAAGCCAAAAAATGACATCATTTTCTTCTGTAGGTGGGAGAAGGGAGATAGGTACATACCTTTACTCTGATCAGTAAATTTAAACTGCAGTAATGTCCTTAGACTAAAGGAGATACCACAATCTATCTGGTCAATGTATTTCCTTCACACAGAACTAATATTAAAAAACAGAAAAAATTTTTGTTCTTGAAATAAAGGAACAATGATGAAGGTGGAACAGTCTGCATTAATTAAGCATTCCACAGTACTCACTAAGCATAAACAGGTATTCATTTCTTTTTTTAAAATTTTGTTTACTTTTTTAAATTTTTTTTTCTTTATTTATTTTGTATTTATCAAGAAAAACAGTAAAATGAATTTAAAATGCTGAAAAGTTAACAATAACTATAAAGAAGATAAAAATCATAAGTATGACTTATCAAGAGTGATAATGCAAATAAGATTGCTACACATATATTTACTTTGTGTTCAGCTTTCCCTCTGAATTTTTTTTTTCCATCCCTGTATATCCTTATTCAAGGTACCTTCCCCTCCTACCACATCAGGTCATTTTTTCTTCTCCGCAACTCCCCATCCCCTCCCTGGGCAGGGAGCAGAGAGTCCTATGGTCCCACTGACCCAATAATGCTTGGATCAGTCTGCACTCCTGGCAAATCCAGTTTTGTCTCCTCTCCCTCAAGAGTGAGTCAGGTGTTCCTATAGTTGGAGTGGGATCCGAAGGGTCTGGGGTACAGATCTAAAAAGGGAATTCTCAGCAGAGGAGCTACGAATGGCTGAAAGGCACCTGAAAAAGTGCTCTTCATCTTTAGCCATCAGAGAAATGCAAATCAAAACAACTTTGAGATACCACCTAACACCTGTTAGATTGGCTAAGATAAAAGGCACAGATTACAGCCTATGTTGGAGAGGATGCGGAGCAAGGGGAACACTCCTCCATTGTTGGTGGGAGTGTAAGCTTGTTCAGCCACTTTGGAATGCAATATTGCGGTTTCTCAGGTATTCATTTCTATATGTCGAATGAATGCTCATTGAGTGCTGCTCACTCTCAAAAGCTTGTAAATATTCTAGTTGAGACTTGTATAAATTAATAAAATATATTAATACTAAATAAGAGCATCATCTTTCAAACAATCTCTAATCTCTTTACAAATGCTTTTAGTTATTATCTTTTAGAAAATAATATAAATTATTCTAATATGTTATATTTTCTGATTACATTTTATTATAACCACCCATTAACTCATTCTAAAATTAAAGAATTTTACAATTCATCTTGTCCCTTTGCTGAAAATTTGAGATCTACTTAAGGGTTCCATCTCTGACCCTCTGTATGGAGTTTTATTAGCACTCTTTGTTTCCAGTGACTTCTCACATTGGAGTTATCATGAAAGCCCTCTAACACCTTCTCTGTAGCTTTGTATCTTTATTCTCTCATAAAATCTATATTCTGCCCATAGCAATACCTTTCATATTCTCTGTTATATCTAACTTTGTGTTTTGGGAGGTCTTGAGCTGTCAGATACATACCACCTTATGGCTTCTGTCTAGGACCTGGAATATATTTCATGTTTTTTAATTCTTCATAACTTGTGTGTTTCTTTGGGATCTCTTGTCTGAATTAACCTATGTAATTCATCTGATCATTAGTAGTCAACCAAAATAAAATAGCAAGTCTTTTCTTTGTGACATCTACAATTTTTTTTTAAAAAAAAAGCAGAAATAAAGGAAAAATAATTCTGCAAATGTATCTATGTGACTGAAAAAGGACTCAAAAGTTATTTTTATTTTGGCATTCTAAAATATTCTTTATTGTCTGTGAAAAAAGTACTCTGAAAGAGAGTGTTGATTACTTTCAAACAGTCAATATTGCTAAGGTATGTATCATTCAATATTATAACACAGAGTGATATAGTGAGTCAAAGATACAAATGGCTCCTGTTTTCTGTGTGAGAGAATGAAGTATTGAGCCACATATTAATCAAGACCATTGATTTGGCTATACTAAAATTTAGAAATAAATCCTTGAGAAGACAAAAATGGTGTATAGCCTACAGTATCGAGATTAAAAACAATTTTAGAGCATAAGTCTAACTAAAGTTATATTTTTATTTGATCAGATTAAAAGGCTTTGTTGTGTATATCAGAGCAATAATTGAGCAGAATACCAAAATCCTTATTGCATGTGTCTCACATGTCGAATGAATGCTCATTGAGTGCTGCTCACTCTCAAAAGCTTGTAAATATTCTAGTTGAGACTTGTATAAATTAATAAAATATTTTGATACTAAATAAGAGCATCATCTTTCAAACAATCTCTAATCTCTTTATAAATGCTTTTAGTTATTATCTTTTAGAAAATAATATAAATTATTCTAATATGTTACTCTATTACTCAGAGTCCAGGGGTCTTGAGTAAGTTCACTTTTCTCCTAGTTAGAGTATTAAAAGTCAGGAGCAATCTGGAGCCCAGAAAGCAGCATCAGGAAAATTTGCAACAATGCAAACAAGAGCACACAGAATCAGCCATTGGAGAAATGTGTTGATTAGGGGTGAGGGAACATACACATGCAGCAGATACATTGAAAGAGTCTATGGAAAGCTGAGGGGGGATGACTCACAAAGCCCCCAAATCCAGTCTCCTGTCAAGGGCTGCAGTTTTCTTAAGTGTCTAAAGAGTTTTTCTCCCTAAATTTTGGTTTGGTCTGTTTGAAGAATGAAAGAATTGTTGATTGGCCCATAATATGCTTTGTGACATATCCTAATCCAGCCTGGAATTTGTTGAACAAGTGTATCAGCAGGGGGTCTACTGGAAGAACTAAACCTAAAAGTATTTTGTTTTTAACTGTTAGTTATTCCTCTCATATTAGAAGAGTGAGGAAGACACTAGCCATCTTGGAGGTGCCCACCTTTACTACATAGTCATAACCCTCTCCCCATCTGTCTGCTAACCAGAGAGCTGTTTAACTCCTATTCCAGTTTAACTATAAGTAAGTAATTATAATGCACAATGTTTTATTAATTAATTGTGTTTTTTCAAGTCAGGGTTACTCTATGTAACACTCCAGCTGTCCTAGAACTCATTTCCTAGAAATGGCTGACCTCAAACACACAGAGATCTGCCTGTCTCTGCCTCACAAATACTAGGCAGTTGAGGGTGACACATGCCTTTAATTCCAGCCCTTGGGAAGCAGAGGCAGGTAGATCTCTTTGTGTTAAAGGCCATCCTGGTCTATAGATTGAGTTCCAAGACAGCCAGGACTATACAGAAAAACTTTATCTTGAAAAAAAAAAAAAAAAAAAAAAAAAAACGAAGTTTCAGTTCTACTCAATAATATTGATAATGTTTATATTGAGTGGAAAGCAGTAGTCTAGCTTATTACCTTTATTATATTGTCATAAAAATGTTGCTACAGATGCTTCCCCAGGTTCACACTTCTTGTGAGGAGCAAACCAGTTTCTATTCAAATGGATCTCTCCAAACATTTGCTATTTTTCATGTTTGCTCTTTATTCTTTTTATTTGCATTGAAACAGCACACAATGCTGAAATGTCTTTTGTTTCTCAACTTCCTGGAGTCAAAACGAAGGGCTGACATTCTCAGTTCTAAGCGTTCCAAGTGCCACATTAGCATCTATTTATTAAAGATGATCTTTCATGTACAGTACAGCTAAGGCGTTTGGCCTAATTTACTGTACTAACATTTCCAATTTGGCTCTGAGAAGGGAGTTGTGCCAGCAGTGCTCTGTCCTATGGTGAAATAGTGCCTAATCAGTATTTATGAATAGGGTTTTAGAAGTCACTAAAGAGCACAGAAAGAGATTTTACCTTCTTAAAGCACAAATATTGCTGAGCACTGGGAATCTGTAAGGCACATTAGGATGCAATAGCTTGCTTTTTTTTTTAACTTGCAGTTAAAAATGTGTAATGTAATACTGTCAGTAATTTAAATGGAGTGTACCTCTTTCTTTCAGACATTAATGCTATTTGTTAAACTTTGTAATTACTATGCAAATGAAGTGCTGTACTTAAAAAATGGCAGTGCCAAGAGTACAACAGAGAAAAACAGTTTGAAATTCAAACTAATACAAAATAACCTTCAAGCCTTTTAGAATTCAAATATTGTGTGTGTGTGTGTGTGTGTGTGTGTATGTGTGTTTCCTCCTTCTTTTCAGTGCAGCATTTGGGTGAAAACAATGGGGATGTGTCTTTGTTCTTAATATGTTGATAGCAAAAGGCTTAGAGCCAGAGGTTTGAAAGCTTTGGAGACACATTAGCTCCCTGATCTTCACAACAGGTGGCAGGTATTTTTATCTTTTCTTTAGAGATGAAAAAAAAAATAAATAAAATAAAGAGTCCCAGAGATGCTTAACTCATTTGCTTCCTGGTGCCTCTAGTATCAGTACTGTGCCTGACATTCCCCTGTGTGTGTGTGTGTGTGTGTGTGTGTGTGTGCGCGCGCGCGCGTGAGCGTGCACGCGCACTCGCTGGCTTAAGCATGGAGTGGATGGATGGCCATATTTCATTTGAGGAATTTACAGTCATGATGCCTCTTTTTCCTGTCAGTCACATTTTCTACAGCAAATTCCCAGCTATAAAAAATAGACAAATGAACAACAGCCAAAAAGGGTCTCCCTCCCTCTAGTTCTTCTCTTGGGGTCTCTTTTTTGCATTTGAACCTGAATTAATATGACATTTCCCTCTATAGACTGTCTTTACAACTTTGATCTTTCCTTGACTTAATATTATAAAGGAGAAGACTCTATGGAATTAGCTTATTGATGAAAGGGTCTTAGCCTCTTTAGATTATTCTATTTGCATTTTAAATGAAATCTATAGATTCATAAGTGAAAGGAATGAGAAACTGAAGCTCAGATGTGTCTAACAGTCATCTCTGACAAAAGAAAATCAGTTAAGGACCTTAGAGTGTTGACGACAAGCAGTGTCAGTTTGCAACACAGAAGCTAGAGTTATGAGAATCGAGGGCTGGAGAGATGGCTCAGCCGTTAAAGGCTAGGCTCACAACCATAAATATAAGAGAATCGGGCTTGTGTGCCTTTCGTCCACAGTGAGGGTATGAAACATGGACTCATCCAATTATTTTCTCTATACTATTTTAATCTTGAAGAGCAAAGAAATATTAAAGCCACATGGTGAAAGGTGTCATTTGGAAAGGAAACTGCCCAAGCTTCAAGGCAATAACAATTGGCTCGAACTTTGTTTGGATAAAAAAGTTGTTTTCTTAAAGGCCTTCTAACTGGGGAGCCAGAACAGCCGAAGTCTGAGTCCTAAGTTACTGACTCATTTTCATGATTGTATCCCTGGCATGACTGTGACTGTGACTTTTCTGAGGTGGAGGGGAAATGTTCTTTCTTGCCTGGCTGTGTTTTCAATATCAGCCTGACTACAATCACTTCTCATAGTGCACTGGATTATGGAAGGCTCAAAAATTCTAGTGCATAAAACTGTATAGTGAGAAAGGTGTTAAGGCTTTGGGGGCTCTGCTCTCCTCACTGCTGAAATGGACAATGTTTTCTCTCTGCAGTTGCTGAAACAATTAAGTGAGATTATAGCTACACCTGCTTCTGAATGCACCTGGCTCACTATTTTGAAAATAGCAGAATTCAAAGAATACAATGTTCTTTTTACTTCAATCCAAGAGAAAAAAAGTATAATCACAGAGAATTGAGAATCAGGTCACATTATTTCTGCACGACAAGTTTCTTCAGAGATGTGTTTGCCAAATCCACCAGCTGTCTTCACATCTTGTTCCCATGAGGTTTCTGCATATTTTCCCTGCCCCTTGGGTGACTCCTAGGAGGCAAACTCCCTCAGGAAGACATCATGGTGTAGGCAGATGCTCCATTAATCATTTGTTGGCATTTTACAGCCAGTGGTGTGGACGACCCAAGGGCAGTTGGGAGGAGAGTCAGCTAGACAGAGCATGAAGGCCTCTGTAGAATACTCTTACTGTCAGAGTACAGTGAATGACAAAACTTTTAAACAACACCATGAACTAGAGAGAGAAAGAGAAAGAGAGATAGCAAGAGCACTCCCAGTGTAAGTGATGCACTGAAAGAAAAGACAGCATAAACAGAAGTCAGGCAACATTTGAGAATTTTCCTATAGGAGATTTTATTAGTTTTATTATACAATTCTAATACAAAAGAATAAGTTTTAGCATTATATAATATGTAAATGTTGAAGAAATGTAAGAAATAAACAGCACTCAATTTTTGATTCAGATAAAACATGACATATTTTAATTTAGCAATTATTCTACTATCTATTTTTACAGATATTCACTATTAAAACTCCTTGATAATAGACATAATGGTTACTTCTTGTAACATTTTTTTAATAAATTAATAAAAACCATGATTTGTATTAATACCACACACAATTCATTGACATTACTTTTGTATGTGTTGTGATACAAGGTCTCCTTATATAGCAGCCCTGGCTGGCATTGCTGTTCCTACCTAACTTCCTTTGTACCAGGACTTGTAGCCGAGTGCCACTATCACTATTCCCAGAATGCATCATTTTTTATGGCTCAAAATTAATTGCATAAATAATAGAAATATATTTCATTGATAATCAAATATCAATTCCTGGATAATTTCCTTCCAGGTGTTTCTTATTTTAAACAACATTTTGGAATAATTTCTTTAAAAGCAAATTTCTCAGAATTGATATAAGAAGTCAAAGTAAGTGAAAGAAGGGATATTTTAAGTATTTTTAACAGAATATAAAAAAATTATATAAAGTTTATATCTGTATAATTTTCTTTTGAAACTATTAGGGAACCTCATGTTTATAAAGTAGTCTTCAAAAGTAAAAGGATAGCAAATGTAGAGTGTCTGTGTTATACAAATGGACACTCTATAGTGTAGAATATGTAAGAGATCTGCTTAAATGATACCCTGGAGCATTTGAGTAATCTACGACTGACTCTAAGTGTCCAGTACTTTCAGATCAGTATATGTGCCTTAGTCTACAATACAGTTTTTGTAAACAGCTTGACTTCATTGCTTACACTAAATTTGTAGGACACACATAGCTGTACCACATTACACTGCCAAACCCAATCCCTAAGGTGATGTTTGCTCTGGGAACACCATTCACAGTCTCCTTGGCTGGGAAATGCCAACACCTTCTTGGCTGCACCCAGTATTGAATAAGAAGCACAAAGCCCAGAGAAATGTGGTCTAAAGTGATAGTTATGTATTGGACTCTATCCATTTAGCTAGTTTATGTTTGTTTCAACTACAAAGTAATCTTTATCATCTTGTCCACACATTAATTTAAATGTACAAAAGGAGAAAGGCCATTTAAGCATTGACAAGAAAGTATGTTTTTGTGTGTCTTGCTCTCAACTTGATGATCCACATCCCTGGAATCATTTCAAAGCATAACTACCTCAGCTAATACCTTGATTTCTGTTACCTCATAGCTGGAGTACTGTTAAGATTTTAATCCTATGACCCCCCCACCTGCCTACTTTCTGTCTTGGGTTCAGTTTCCTCCTCAACACTGTAAGAAGTTGCTTATGACTTCAAGTTTAGGTTCTCTGCTTTACTTTGCAAATGTAGTCTCATTAAACTCTTGGAAATGTGTAAGGGTTGTATTTAGGCTTCTAGGCTATGTAACACAGATAAGTCTTGAATAAATAAGATTTATCCAATACTTTGTAAGTGCCCAGGTCTCTAGTTGACTGTTATCATGCCCAACTCACATTGACTTTCTTGGCTACTGGTTTTGTATAAATAATAGAAATACATTTCATTAGTAAACAAGTATAAATATTTGGATAGTTCTTGCAGAGTTTTTACCTTTTGATGACATGTGTGCTATCATAAAAAACAAAAGCCTTAATGAAGGGATGATAACATGATCAAATCAATACCAATACATTCATTTTTGCATATGTATATGCACACATATGTAAGAGCATACACATATGCACATACACACACAAACACACACATCACACCTTACACACATACTCACTTTATTAGATTTCTGTCCTTTCACTGACCTGTACACAATCATCTCAGTGACAACTGAGTTAAAAGACCATATTTATAGTTGTCCCTTATGTGGTTCTTGGTATTGTAGGCTTTCAGGTAAGTGAAAATTTCCATATCCCAGAATTCATGAGCATGTCTTAATTTACACAGCAAATGGTTCCCTGTGAAGGTGGATTTAGTTAAAGATCTTGTTTTATTTTTTTATACTGTATTCTTTATTGGATTACTAATATTTCATAAGTTAAAAATACATTTATGAGAGGACAATTTTTTTTGTAATTGCAATTTGTATTATGTTGAATCTATAGATCAAATTATTATAATTAAAAGAGGTTCTTCTAAGTTATAAATATATATACTTATATATATTTATTATTTGGTGATTTGATATTGTGGAGATTTTCCTAAATTCTCTGAAAGGAAACCAAATGAAGAAACATTATGAGAAATATAGCAGAGATTTAAGTGTCATGACTATAAAACAAAATATGTCAACAGCTTTTACACACAGGGGAAGATGTGGACTGTCAGGAATTCAGCCCTGTTGACATGTTGAGTATAATTTTAATTTTACAAGACTCATTTTAGAATTGTGACTCCAAGCAGAGTAAGTGAATTTTCATTTTGTTTGTATGTAGCTTCTAGCATTTGGCAATTTGTTACAGCAGAAACAGGAAGCTAATTCTAAACAAAGTGTGCTTAGGATCTGCATGGTGTTAGCTACTTTAAACTACATCAGATCTGATGTTCTTCTTCGAGCATTGTCTCTATATCTTTGTAAACATCACTTGCTCCAGGTAGAGATGCATAAAGAGTGTTTTAAATGGTTTGGTATTAAATGAAATTAGGATTTTATTATTTGAGAAGTACTCAGGCAAGATCAAGAAGATTGAAAGGTCTGTTAGCTAGCTGGGAACCCAGCTCCCATCTGAGTAAATTTCTTCTCACCTCTGTAACCAATGTGGCTGCTTCTTCAAACTAGTGGTTAGGATTTAGGAATTTTATAAAGATTAAATTACTCAGTACCTATAAATTCATTAAATTATTAGTGGAACAAATTAATTTTGTCTAGTGAGTATTAATAAGTTTTCTGTAACAGTAATTACAATTTTATCTCCTAGATCAGTATTTATTAAGGACCCAATGTTAAGTGCTGTACAGGTGCATGGCAATTCTTACAACAGATACAAACTTCCTCGACATGTCTCACACTAAAATGTAGATAAAAATCATAATTTATGGCAGGGAAGCTATGCATTCATGTTTGAATCTTCGTGTATATGCATGTATCTTTATGTGAGTGTAGTTATGTGTGGAGGTTAGGAGGACAGCCTCAGGTGTCTACTCTAAACTCCCACCTTCTTTGAAACAGGTCCCTTCTTGTTTACTGCTGTGTTCACCAGGTCAATTGTCCTGAAAGTTTCTTTGCTTTTTGGTCTCTGCCTCTTATTTGATAAAGAATTACTGGAATTACAGATGTGTGCTGCTGTTACTTTATTTACTTAACCTTCTCCCCAGACTCCCAAGTGATAAATTTAATGACAAAGTAGATTCTATTACCAAGGAAATTTAGGAAAATCCACTAGGGTTCACTTGTCATTTGCCACACATGGATACTTTGCTGTGTGAAAACCCACATGTTGTAATGTTACTTTCCAAATATTCCATGTTTTGTATATTCATAATATTACTTACAATAAAAAATCAGCTCTCTTTTTATCTATTAAGGATATGAGTTTGATAAATACACAGACTTTTAAAAAATCATGTAGAGAATAAAATTGAAGAGTAAAATTAGAATCAGATTTGAAATTCAGAACTTATTCTATTACCTTTAGCTTAATATAGACTTATTTATTTAGGAAATGTACTTATGTTAGAAGATAAAGATAGACCGGGACCTGTGCTCTCTGCGGCGTCCCAGCGCACTCTGGAGCAGGGGCACCTGAACTCTGCACCTGGCCACACCCGCAGCCCCTGCTGCTCAGGGAATCTACTAAGAGCCCTACTGCGACCCTGAACTGAGTGAACTGAGCAAACCAACTGCAGGGGTCTATGAGGGGCGGATTCGAACCCTGACCAGAGGTGAGGAGGGCTCGGCGGGCCTCAGCGCCTGTATCCTGGCCTGGGAGGGAGAGTTGACC
>PVIH01012910.1:0-61123 GCA_004025045.1 Sigmodon hispidus | reverse complement strand
CTCTTCTTCTGAGCACTCCTGCATGAGAAGTTACTCCCTCTTCTTTCAGGTTGCTTCTCCCTATATCCTCCTGAAGGCCTGCCACCTGAGAAGAGAATGTTTTTTTATGGGACAATCCATGCTCTTGCTTCCTCTGTGCAAAGGCTCCCATGCTAAAACGGCAGCTGTCCCTGGGGAGGCTGTGGCTGCTAAAGACACAAATTTCTATCCTCTAGTAAAAGGGAAGTCTGACTGGGGTAAACTGAGGCTGAGGTTAAGACTTCCACTCTTCTGATCAGACTAACACTTAAATCAGTATTCTTACTTAGTAAGGCGATTGGCCCTATACAACATAAGTGAGCGTCATTCAGTTAGCTGAACACATTAGAGAGAGTGAAAAGGTTGGTGTCCTCTAAGGACTTCTGTAAGTTGTCTTTGGACATGAGCTGGAACATCTCTGGGGCTCAGCCTGTTAGACTCTTATACAGTTTGTGTGAATTTATTTCTTAAAAATCTCTCCATTTTTTGTCTTTATTCCAGTATATACAGTCTATTTTTTTCTGGAGAATCCTAATGTAGCACATGATTAAACTTTATATTTATTTTTATTAATGTAGTCTTCAAGATAATCTTACTTAGGTTAAAGATTACCTAATGAGAAAGATAATGTTGATGTTTATTTCTTCTTTGGGATATCGAATATAAGGCTGGTTTGTAAGCGTTATTAGTTAGATATGTCAAGAAAGTAAAACTTACGCTAATAAAAATAAACCATGGAGCTGAGGTTGGGGTGTGTGCTAGAAACATTACTGAACTTTTGCTCCTGCACTGCAGATACAGAGGTGCACATCTGTAATCTCAACATTTGGAATGTGGAGTCAAGAGAATGAGAAGTTCAAGATCACCCTTGGCTATATAAAGAGTCAAGGCCACCCTCAGAAAGCAGAGATCTTGTCTCAATACATCTACAGAGCATCCCCAAACCGAAGGCTCAGGGGACATTGCAATGGAAGGGGAAGAAAGGCTGTAAGAGCCAGAGGAGTAGGGAGTTTTCTGTGAAATTGTGTTTCTGAGTAACATCAAAAGCAGCACCCATAAAATCTCAGCAGTCACTATGACTCCCCAAATGTGAGCTGACCAAGGATACCACCAATGGACACGTCAAAGCAGACAGGAAAAAGCCCATAAGACTCAACTCTCCACAAAGTACTACGGGAACTGAGGAAAGCTGGGGGCAGGAGAGGGGGTTCTCCTCAAGGAAAAACACACCAATTGGTTGTTCAGTGCCAAATGGTCAGCCCTGAAGGCATGCACACAAGTAACCTCAGATAGACTAGACAGTTTTGTTTAGGAATACACACACACACACATACGTGCATACACTATGATATATGCACGCAGTAACAATTAATGGAAAAAAGGAGGCCCTGGGTTTGAAGAAGAGTAGGGAGGGAAGACAGAAAAACTGGAAGGGAGAAAAGGGAAAAAAAACATGTTGCAATTATATTATAATCTCGACTGTAAAATAAAAAAAATTATGATGTAGACTAAAGAGTTTCAAAATGACTACAGCTAGTTTCATGTAATATCAGTATTCTTAGGACTTAGAAGTTCTAAACTAGGCTTAGTATAGACCATTATAATTTATTTTGCCTCACTTTGAATGAGATTCTTGTCCCTTGAAACCAAAATAGCTCAAAGTAATATACCTACCCCTCCTAAGGATAGAAAAAGCACACTCAGATCAAACAGTTAATTAAAAATTAAGATCCAATGAATAAGGATTATGTAATAAAGGCAGAGGAAGAATGGCCTCACCAGAAATCCTAGGCTAAGCATAATTGCTATAATTGGGAACAAAACTTATCTTTGACTTTCTTGGCTGTCAAGACAAAAAGGAACCAAAATAAAGTACCTTATTCTTGTTAAATAAACAGAGTGTGTCACTTCATCAAGAAAGAAAATGATGCTTGAAGCTTGCATTCACCTGGAATGTACCTGTCAATCATGCCCCTGGGTGTGGTGATGCAAACATGGGCCCACCCTATTAAAGAAAGGGCTCACACGAGTGCCCGCCCCTTCTTCCCCTTCCCTCTCCTCTCTCTCCTCCCTCTTTAATAAACTCTAGTAGGGGGGCTGGAGAGATGGCTCAGCGGTTAAGAGCACCATCTGCTCTTCCAGAGGACCCGGGTTCGATTCCCAGCACCCACATGGCAGCTAACAACTGTCTGTAGTTCCAGTTCCAGGCAAACACCAAGGCAAATAAATAAATAAAGTTAAAAAAAAAAACTCTAGTGGGGTACTCCTGTTGTTGAGATTCCAATCACGCGCCACGTGCAAAAAACTAACAGGTGGCACATGCCTTTAATGCCAGCATTCTGGAGGCAGAGGCAGGTCCAGGCCAACCTGGTCTACACAGCTAGTTCCGGGACAGCCAGAGCTGTTACAAACCCTGTCTTTAAAAACAAAACAGGAGAGAGAAAGAGAGAGAGGTTTTTGAACCAAACTTCAAAAATAAAGTAAGTTGTTAGGGATTTTTCCATAAGGTTCACTGAAAGAAAGAACTTAGAGGTATTTATTGAACTTTGTCAGTGACTTATTGTGATAAAATTATATGAATTTATAATTTATCTAGATTAATTGTGATCAAATTATATAAGCCCTGGTCATCTGCCTATTGGATAAACCCTGGCAATGTTCATTTCTAGCTCATATATAAGGTATAAGAGAATACTTCTTGATGAGAGAAACTTCATCTTTATGATATCACAGAATTCAGTGATAGCAGGCCAAGAGTACAGTGCACTACTTGAAAACGTGTTATTTTGAAGGGACAGAGGAGAAAGAGTCACTAGAGCCTGCAAACTCAACAAATCCCAACGCATATCGGGTTCATCTGACTGACAGGGTTACTAGGCCAGTAGAACAGCCAGAGACAAGGCCTATGATATCTTCATGGACAAAATACAGACATGTTTGGGCTACCAAATAAGCTAGCTCACTCATCTATAGAACCCAGACATTAGAAGCAAATGACTTCTGATGTTCAGCTCACCAGATATATCAGATACAGTCTGAGTGCCACAGAAGTAAGGTTGTCATGGTAACAGTTAAGCTGCTGTCTGTCCACCAGTGTGCCCTTTCCATTTGATAAGATTAGCAGTATCACGTTTTGCTCTACTAGGGTGGAATGCAAGCAGTGACTCTTTGCTCATCACTAAGGTATTTGTTTGGAGTACAGACTGTGTCTAAGGTTGGGGTTGGATATCTGAAGGCCTCTAGAAGGTTGGTGTGCAGAATCTATGAGAAGCGGGGGAGCAAACTTATCCTCCAAGAAGCTTCTGTGCTGAGGGCCCAGGAATACTGTCTGTGGTGAAATGAGTCCCAGCTGTCCTCATCAGTCATGGATCAGGGACTGAGAAGGGAGTTACACTGGAGTACACCACAGCTTTCCACCTCCAGGGACAAGTCAGTGAGCTTAGGTCTGTCTTATCATACAGCCTGAGAGCTTACTCATTTCTTGCTGTCTGTCTTTACCACTGCTGCCCTAGTCCACACTAGGAGACCATCTCTGAGCTGACCCAATGTGAAAGGCCTCTCTGCCTGGTTTTCAGGTGCTGGGCAGAGCAATGGTATTGTAGAAGTAAGTCAAAGCATGGGATCTCCCCTTTTAAACTCCATCTTGGGAGCTAGGCATGTACTCAGTTGGTATAGGGCTTGCTTGCCTTGAATTCATGAAGCCTTAGGTTCTGCCCCCAACAATGTATAAATGTGGGTTGGTGGTACACACCAGAATCCCAGCAGTTGGGAGTAGAGGCAGGAGGATCAGAAGTCCAAGGTCCTCCTTAACTATATAGTGAGTTCAAGGATAGCCCGAGCTACATGAGGCTGCTTCAGAAAATAAGTAAGTTAAGTAAGCAGGCAGGCAGGCAAGCAACCATCTGCATTAGCTTTCAGAGAGTAGCTGACTCTCCACTCTGACCTGCTAGCCTTACATGCTCTAACTCTATTCAGCAGTCCTCACTGGTCACTCAATGGAGAGCCACTGGAATTCAAGGTGTCTGACTGCTAAATTCTCCCTTCCTTCCTTCTGCTTTTCCTGTGCACATGCTTGAGCATCAGAGCCACTTCGTCCCCCCTCCCCTGGTACCTTTCAGCCTAAGCATCTTTCCTATGGAGAGTTTCCTGTCTGAACCACCTGATGCCCTCTCCTTTCCCTCCCCTAGACCTCTTCTGCCTAGTTCTTTTCTCAATGCAGAGCGATTACTCATTTACTTATGTACTGTCTAAGACCATTAGTGGTAGGGCCCAGCTCCAATCCACAATCCATAAAGTGGCACCTGCATTATGGTGGGTAGTCAGTAAATTAATGAATAGTGACCATCAAATATTGGAAGCCAAGGACTCTTTCATTGGTTATAACAAAATATGGCATTGAGAAAGTAGTCTGCCAGAAGATGGCATGACTTTTTTTCCTTCTTTATTTTGTATTTAACAAAAAAACAGTTACATAAATTTAAAATGAGGAAAAATTAACAATAACTATAAAGAGGATAAGAATCATAAGCATGGCTTATCAACAGTGGTAATGCAAATAAGATTGCTACACATATATTTACTTTGTGTTCAGCTTTCCCTCTGAAATTTTTTTTTCCCATCCCTGTATATCCTTATTCAAGGTCCCTTCCCCCTCCCACTACATCTTGTCATTTTTCTTCTCCACAACTCCCCATCCCCTCCCTGGGCAGGGAGCAGAGAGTCCTATGGTCCCACTGACCCAATAATGCTTGGATCAGTCTCCACTCCTGGCCAAAAGATGGCATGATTTATGAAGAGATCTAGAAGAGACCTCTGACTGAGCTTGTCATCTCAGGCATTAGCAAATTGAAAAAGTTTCTCACAAACACAGAGGAAACATCTAGAAAGAATTGGAAAATTTTGGTAGTACTTCTGAAATCTTATGTAGGTACTGAACCAGAGAAAGAGTATTTCTTGGTGTTAATGTATTTAATTTAGACACCCTGGCTAGTAAAGTTGTACCCACAAGAATTATATAGGGAATTTTAGAGCCTATGCTTCCAAGAACTAAGACAAATATTATAGTAACAATGTAAAAGATGAAGGGCCTGCACGATGAGTACATTAGGGCACTTGTAGCCCAGGCTCCGACAGCTTACATTAATCTTTCTCGCAACTGTCCTCTGACCTGCACATGCACCCTGTGGGTACGTGCACCCACAACAAATTCACACACACCCAATATGCAGGTGCATGCATCATACACACACAATAAAAATAAAATAAGTACTTTTCTTGAAAGATGAGAAACAATTGTAACTCCAAGCCAGGGGCAGCCCAGTTCTTTTCAGATCAAATCTCAGACTCTTTCTTTGACCCAGACTATTTCCATTAGAGCCATACTGTCCAAACTAAATACTTGGTTTACTTCTCTATGAAGGGACTGTCTTTCTCTCAAACCTCAATTTCTAATGTGATGGGATTTGGATATAGAGCATAGAGATGGGAGATGATTAATTAGCTCAGGAGGGTGAAGAGCTTAAGAAACGGAGTGATGCCCTCCCATCCCTGATCTCCCTTCCCTCTCCCTCCCTTCCTCTCTTTGGCTCTACTTCCTGGGCAGAGAGCCAGAATCTAATCTTCACCCTACAAAAGATCAGTCAGTGCATTGATCTTGGATTCTCCATTCAGGGCTGACAGAAATACATTTCTGATGTTTAAGCCACCTAATATATGGTATTCTTTTATAGAATATCTAAGTGACTAGGTCAGAGCCTTTGCCCCCTACTTGAAGCATTTTGAATGCACAGCAGCTAGAATATAAGTGGGCATATCATTTAGTAGTTTTGGCTCCAGAGGAAGATAATGACGATATCAGCAAATAAGATGAGTGTGAGCAGGAAAGATGTCAATCTCCATGTAGCAAAGGTTGGACCATCTACTTTCCTGAGGTGACACAGTTCAATTTGATAGATGTAGTCAGATTCTGAAATAACTACGTCTCACGAGAACAATTTGTACTGGTGTGTCCTTGGCTTTTTGATTTAATTAATGACTTTGATAGCAATATAGAAAGCATTGCTAACATGTTGATCAATGTCAAAATACTAAGAAAGGTTGTTGGTTGATTATCTTAAATTTTTTTTTCTGTTCCTGTGATAAAATACTCTGACCATTGCAATTTATTTAGGATTACTGTTTGGGGCTAGAGTTCATGGGGGCAGGAAAGTCATGAAGAGAGGGGCTAGTTCCTTCTACTTCCACTGCTAAGAACAGAAAGAATGTTTGTTAGGAGTCAATTTGCTTTCTCCATTTTATATAGCTCAGGTTCCCTGCCCAGGAAATGGTCCCACCCACAGTTAAGATGCATCTTCGCATGTCAATTAACATAATCAGGATAATCATGTACAGATGCGCCCAGGAGGCCCATCTCTCTGGTGATTCTGTCAAGTTGACAGCTCACACTAACCATTTTGTGGCTGGACTCCAAAAGTCTTAATTAGCTGAAATGGGAGGATGCAACATAAATAAAATTTAATAAATTAAGTATCCCATCAATTAACAAGTTAACATTAAGATTATATCAGTTGAATATACACTATACATCTTGACCTGTTTTTGTAGTGAGAAATTTACTAACAAAGTTAACATCATATTTTGTCCAAATTGGGGCCAGAAGAGGAACCACTGTGTGTGGTTATATCATGCCTGAAGCAGTTGAAACAGAAACTGGATATATAGCTTGCAGAGATCCACAAGCAGATCCTCAGAAGTTGCAGGACATCTTTGAAGACTTTCGTGAGTCAGAGACATTTACTCCGAAGAGCAGACTCTTTAGGGAATACTAACGGGGTGAAAGGTGAGTATTGTCAATTTCTTTTGCCTTCCCGGGGCCGAGGCAGACAGAACTGCAAAGAGGCAGTTTCAGAAGCCCTACCTAGTTTGGACTGTAGCTAATGATGAGAGGTGCGTTTGCAAGAAGCACTTTTCTTTAGTGGTCTTTGGTCTAAGGTTGCTTTTGAAGTCTTAGGATGTGGATGAAAAAAAGCTGCTTTGGGAGACAGTAAGACCTGAGGCGGGGGAACACCTCATTGGGTAAAGTCCTTGCCATGTATTGTGAAACCTGGGTTTGGTCCCCAGTGCCCACACAGAAAGCTGTATGTGATGCCCTATAGTTGTGATCCTAGTTCAGGGAAGGAAGAACTAGGAGGCCAGTGTGGCCTACTTGAAAGATCTAGGCTAATTAGAGGACTTGTCCTAAAACAATAGCGATGCTCCTGAGGAGCGACACTGGAGAGTCATCTCTAGCCTGCAAGCAATCTAACCTTGGCTCAAAATTGTGAGACTTGATCATTCTGATGACCTTGGGGCAGATCTTATTGGTGATGTTTTGTTTTTTCTTTTTTCTTAAACACTTGTCTAAAATGTGTCCATGTTTTGCCTTGAACAATAGTAAAGAAGGCAGAACCACAGGTTTGCCAGGCTAAATTGTTCTGGAAGAATCTGTTTCACTGAAGTTGCTGTGCTCCTTTCATATTGTACTGGAACTCGACTGACTGTCAGTATTCTAGTAAATTCTGAATGATCTTCAGAAAGGATGCATTGGCATTTTGTTCCCATTCATCCAAAAGCCGACACCAGGTGTGGCTCTGGACATAAGAATAAACTGTAGGTGGAAAGAATTGATGCTTTCTATCTAAAGCTAAGATTCTGTTTCAAAATGAGAGCAAGTCTGAGCCTGCCTATGCTGTAGCCTCAGCCTGAGGAAGGATGCTGAGCCTGGGCAACAGCTCTGGCTTGTAGAAGCTGTGTATATTAGCCACATCTACCTTTGAAAGCCTCCCAGGTCCAAAAGTTCAATGCTGCCAGGCTTCATGCTTTTGTGTTCATGCTTTTGTGTTTTTTTTTCTGTTGCCTTCCTTTTGTTACAATGTAAATCGTGACCATCCCTCTGCTCTGTGTGAGGTTACCTACATTCTCCTCTCCATGGGTGCTAGAATGTTTTGCAGTCTTTGTACTGTTACTTATTTTTCTCAAGACAGGGTTTCTCCGTGTAGCCTTGGATGTCCCGTATCTCCCTCTGTAGTCTTGAACTCACAGAGATGCATCTACCTATTCCTCCCCAGTTCTGGGATTAAAGGGTGCACTACCACTGCGTGGCTTGCATAATCACCATAATTTCGAAGCATCTTCCATTCAGATGCTATTTTTGGATTTAAGTAAAACCCGAACTCTTTGGGAGTACAGTCTTGACTGGAAGCATGGTTTCATAATTTGGGATGCAGGGCAGCTGGTGGCCCAGATTGCTGACATCATTTTGTGGATATTATCACCCTAGATTGAGGCCCTTCTTTCCATTTTCAGAAACATGACTCTGGGCCCAGTCTTCATCATTTCCTAACTAGGTTCAGAATATGTCTCTGACTCAAGCTTTGTTCTATATCCTGCTGTGAAAACAATCAACCTTGAAACCTATTTCAATCAGTTCATGCCTCAATAATCCCAATGTTTCCCTTTGCAGGAAAGCTAGGCCCCCAGCAGTAAGGAGCCCTTGATCAAAAGTTCCTCTTTTTCTTTGAAGCTTTTAATTTTCTGTCTCATTAATACCTCTAGAGAGACAGCTTCATTCACTCATTCACTCATTCATTCATTCATTTACTCACTCATTTAAGGAGGAATTTGCACTTATTTGTTGAGTATCAGGGACTGGAGGTTATGATTTTAGCAGGAAACAATGGCACAACTTCATAAGAAAATTCAGGCACAGGGAAATTTGGTAACTTGTGTATGGTTATGACATCTATGCTTGGCGCATTGTGATGCACTGATTCTTCTTGAAAGGTAGGATTTAAGACAAATCCTCATCTCTGACTGGCCGTGGATGGAGCCTCCAGAGGTGATTATTGGTAGGGGGGCTGTCACCACAGCTGGCTATGTTGACTCTTCTAATAAAGAGAAACCCAGTCAGTCTGCTGGAAGAAATAGGCACAACTAAGTCTGTCCTTTTAATTTTTCTTGTTTACTCTGACCTTTGCCAGGCTTTAATTCCTGGACTTAACCTTTCTCCCTCTGAAGTTTGCCTATTTATCTCGTTCGTCCTTCAAATTCTCCCACACACTTTATAATCAATAGATTTAACAAACAAAAGTGGGCTCCATATTCAAAGGACACTATTAAGTTGATATAGAGAGGAAGAGATGATCATGACTCAGCCAGAGGAAGGCTATAAACACCTTCTGAGCAGCGAGAGACCTGAAGGTAATTCTGGACAAAGGAACTGTGGGCTGGAGGCTGGGAAAAGGAAGAGCGCTTTCGGCTGGAACTCTGGGATGAGGAAGACGACCTTGGCTTGTGTGTACGTGAAGTCACACACATATTCACGCATACAACAGAAATAAAGTATGCCCGAACTAAGTATTAATGAAAACTGAAAGGAAGCAGTCCTTACTCTTTAAGAGTAAAAGTTTAGCTGATACCGATATATAAGTTTGTCCATGCTTTAGTAGTGACATGACCATACTGCTGAGAAGTTAAAGGGATGAGACTAATCACTAAAAGGTTCTTTTGGCGACTATCACCGAAAAAGGAAATATGTGTTATAGGTGAAAACTAAACAAGTCAGCTTTAGTAATTACTGAGAAAATATTGAACTTATAGTGACGTTTCTGCTATCAGCACCTTGTTCAGAGTCTTTTAACTCTCTTCAGTTCAGACTTCCCTATGTCACTCAACCCAAATGAGCTTGCGTGTAGGGCAGGCCTGATTTAGGGGAAAGGGAGGCCTCGCCAAGCTACAGTGCGCTTGCAATTGTGACTGCGTGTGTAGTCGGAGACATACGGCAGTGGGCGGGTCCCGAATCCCCATGTGGTCCCGACATCATTGACATGGCGGAATCCCCCATCAAACCCTCCTGGTAGTTATTTGAGCAGCGGCGGCGGCCGGAGGAGGCGGCAGGGAGCAGCGGCGGGAGCGGCGGGAGCGGCGGAGGGGGCGGCGGGGATCCCGCGGGCGGCTGGCTGGGACGGCGTGGGCGACCCGGATCGCGGGCGCCTGGAGCCCCGTTTCAGCCCGAGGGGAGGTAAGGCATGCGAGCGCGGTGGGCTGCCTGGGGACGTGCCACCCACAGTCGTTCCCGGCTCCCGGCGCTTCGGAGCCCGGGCCGGACACCGAGTCTGCCCGAGTGCGTTCCCGGTCCCAGAGCACTCCGGGATGCCCGAGGAAAACTTGGCTGCAGAGTCCCGGTCGCCCTGCGACCGCTCGGCTACCCGAAGCTCTCGGCGGGGTAGGGGGCGGCCCCGCCTGCCCCCGCTCGCCCGGGAAGAAAGCGGAGGATGCGGGACGCGGAGCTCCCCTCCTCCCGGGCCGGTCGCTCCGAGGAATCCGCTCCCCCGCCCAGATCCCCGCGGCAGGACCGCTGCCCGGGAGGGGGAGGGCGCTCGGCCAGGCCGAGGAATCTTCGACGTGTCACTTTGGGAGGCTGTAGATTTCCATATGGTGGAGGGAGGAGGGCGTGCTTGCGCCCGGAGCTGGGAGCCCGGGACGCCTCTGCCCCCTCGGGGGCTCCGGGCTGCGACCCAGGACTCGGGATACTTGCGGGAAGGGTCCCTGGGCGACCGGTCGCCCCCACCCCCGCCAGGGCCTCTTGGGGACACTCCCCGCCCGCCGCTGGCCACCTCTGCGCGCCACGTCCTCCCTCCCCGTCCTGCCCCCTGGGCTCCCCCCGGGCTGGGGGCGGGAACCGGCGGCCGCGGCTGGACTCGGCGAGCCAGGCTATTGCAGGCTCGGGCGGGGGAGCGGGGCGCGGCGGGAAGCAGAGGACGACCCGGTGCGTGTGGGCCAGCGGAGCGCGGGTCAGTCGGTCAGCCTCGAGGGGCGCCCCTGTCGGGGGTGGGGCGGCCGGGAGACGGAGCGGGTGGAATCCGCGCCCCGAGGCGGCAGGCGGGCAGGGCGGGCCGCGGGGACCGTCTGGTTCGGATGGCAGGCAGGGACGAGCTGCCGTGGGAAGGGCCTGTCACTCCTTGCGGAAAGCGGGGCCCGGGGCCGTGCCCGCCTAGCGTCCCCAGCGCCGGGCCGAGGGAGCCTCGGGGACTCAGAGGACGTCCCAGGAGACCTGGCTGGGCCGCCGGGCGGCGCCGCTGGCCGGGCGCCTTCCAGGAGTGAGCGGCTGGGCTTGGAGATTTTTCGAATCTCTGCTCCAACCCGGCAATCCCAGACTAAGGAAGCACTGGCATTTTATCCAGATAGTGTCGATTGCAGACTTCCTTAAAAGTTACAACTTTTTATTTTCCTTTCTCTCAGTCCAAGCGCTTTCTTTAAACAAAATGTAGAATTTGGCCGCTATGAGGCTGACGCTGGGGCCAAAAATGCACACGTTTATCTCCATCCTGGCTAGTCCCCATCCCCCTCTTCCCTCCCTGGTTTAATCATATTTTGGAACTGGTGAGGGCTTTGTTGGGTAGCCACCCTTGATGCTTGTCTGTTTATTTTTTAATGTGCAACTAATTTGATTTGAATTTCCTCCAGTTTCCAGGCCTTAGTAGGAAAAGCTAGGGGAGAGGGACTATGTCACTTTTCTTTTTTCTTTTTTTTTTTCTTTTTTATAAATGTGGCAAGAGGTGGGGCATTGGCAAAGGGGAGGCACCATGGTTATGGCAGAGAGTCAGTAGGAACAGACAGACCCGGAAGAAAAGGAATCACTTCTGGAATAACATTTTTTTTTTTTTTAAACAACAACAACAACAAAACAAAATCCAGACTTTGATCAAAAATTCACCTCTCTGTTCAGATTTGAGCCCCCGGCCCCCCTGCACTTCCCAGCTAGCTTGGGACTCTGGGAACGTGAGCTATGCTGCACAGCCGGTAGCGGCTCTGACCTGGTTTTGTGACTTTTGTGGGAGCTGTTGGTTCACTCCTCATTGGAGGCTGACTCTGGATGCAGTAAAGACTGGTTTCTTTAAGTTTCCTGGCTCCCTAGGAGCAGCTGTTGAAGAGGGTAGTGTCTCTGGGCCAGCTTCTGGCCGGGAGGGTATACAGTACTGTTCTCGGCAGTAGTTCTTACTTTGTGGAGACCCTGGAGGTAGCGGAGCGGCAGCTTGGCTAAAAATGATCCATAGTTAGTTGATAATTGTTCTTCTTTTTTTCTTTTCCTAATATTATTTTTAAACCCACACATACTTTTCAAACATTTTGGGTTGAATGCTTATGAAAGAAAACATTGATTTGACAAGATAATGTTATTTTAGGATCTATTAAAATTTGGAGATCTTGTGGGGTGGGGGCTTGCAGTATCTAATGACAATATATGCCCTTTCAGGAAGACGTGCTGGTAATCTTTTAAGACTATTTAAAAATAGCTGTAATCAGAGCATGGGTTGTATGGCGTCTCCTGGGGCTTTTGGAGGGTGATGAGGACAGACGGGTACCAGGCACTAGCTAGTTTATGCCGTGCTCATGTCTGCTCAACTCCTAAAGGTTTTCAAACTTAAGGTCTGCCGGGAAGGGAAGTGACTGACTGCTTCTTGGTTATGATGCTAGAACAAAATTCAGGATTGTACTTCATTTTTTTTTTTTTCCCCTGTGTGGTGTTTTGAGACAGACTCTTTGTCTGTAGGCCAGACTGGCTTCTCAGAGCCATCCCCCTGCCTCAGCTTCCTAGCAGCTGGGATAGCAGGAATGAACCATCATGCCTGTTGGAGAATGCTCTAATAGTTTAATTCCTTCTTAGATAAATATCATTTCTGCCGTTTATACATTATTTGATTAAAAAATTCAGAGTATTTTGACTTAAGTTGTAGTAAATGTACATTTTGAAAACAAAAGCATTTAAGTTCACAGAAATCAAGATAGCAGTAGTTCTGAATAATGTTCAGTAGGGTTTCTCCAGGGATAGAAAGTTCTGTCTAGACTGTCACATTGTAACCAAGGGGGCACATGTAATTGAGTGTCTGAAATGTGGCCCTGTGACTCAAGAACTATCTCTTGAATTTTATTTTCTCTAAATTATTTTAAACTTAAATTTGAAGCACAGAACTTTCCAACTTTGTCTCCCAAGGTATTCAACTGAGATGTATTGCTTTGTAAATCTCCAAATTAAGTGTTTTTTTTTTTTTTTTAAACAACCAGAAGAAGACTGGTGTACTTTGTTGTTGTTGTTTTGTTTATGTTTTGGTTGTTGGATAAGTGAGTTTAATTTATATCTGTTACACTTTTGGAATTTCATTTGGTAAAAGGAATTTCCAACACTTCCTGATCTTGTATGAGATAGTGAAAGTCCAAACTTATTTATCTGACTAGATTCTATCTGTAGATATCCCCCCACCCTTGACGCTAGGGGAGGGTGTTAGAGGTGGTGGGGGCATCTTCATACCTCATGACAGCAGGAAATCAAATTAATGTTACAGTGTTTAGTTTATAGAAAGTCTTTTCCCCCACGACATAAAGAAAAGTATGTTTTAACTTTGGGATGTGAGTGTTTCATTTGTGAGTGTGTACATGTGTATTCACCTGGGGAAGCCAGAGGAGAATGTCAGGGTCCTATGCTGTCACTGTTTGCCTTCTTCTCTTGAGACCGGGTCCCTCCCTGAACCTGGAGCTAGTATAGCAGCCAGCAAGCCCCAACAAGCCTCCTATCCACTTCCCACTGTGCTGTGGTCACAGCAGCATGTGGCCACACCAGGCTTTTTATGTGGGTCTGGGGATCTGAACTCAGGCCCTCAAGCTTGCACAGAAAACATTCTTACCCACTGAGCCTTCTCTCCAGTTCTGTCTGCTTATACTTTTAATCACTTGGACTTGTTTCTCGAACACTCCAGGAAGAGACAAATGAGAAATAATGTCTGTTTATTAGGATTTTTTTTTTAAAAAAAATTTCTAATTATGTGCATATGTGTGGGCATGTGCGCATGAATGCAAGTGTTCTTGGAGGCCCAAGGTATAAGGTCTCCTGCAGCTGGACTTACAGGTGGTTGTGAGCTGTTTCATGTTAATGCTGAGAACTGAGCTCTGTCCTGTGCAGGAGCAGTCCAAGCTTGTACTGATGAGGCAGCTTTCTAGTCCGTACTTTATTAGGATTTTAAAGAAACAACTTCCATGTTCAGTATAAAGATATTTGAATCTGTGTGTATCTTTTAGAGTTACAGGGATAATTACAGGTCCTAATTGTAACTCCAGAACACAGTAGAATCCCAAAGACTTATGTCAATGAATCAGTTTTAAGTTGCAGTATTATTTTAGTGTGAATATAAATTATGCTGCTTCCAGCTATTGGAAAGTTATGAATTCAACTACAGGCAAGGCATTGGCTAATGAGAACATTCAGACGTCTGAATGTCTTGTTCATCCCCATTCCTGGCCATGAGGAGCATCACACTATTTTCTCAGAATCAGGGTAAGAACTGTGTTATAAATAGAATTATAGTGTCCTAGGGAGTGTGCCAAATATGGAAACAAGATTTAAGCATGATATATGTGTGGTTCAATTCGTTAGTACATCAAGATGCTTAATACCAGCAAGAGACTCACTGTAATCTTAAAGATGTTGAGTGAGAGACAGGCAAAGGTTGAGAGCTGTATTTTAGCTCAGCAAACCTAGTTGTCAAGGAATCATTTTCCTTTTTATCCATGAGTCTCTGGTAAACGTCTGAACTTCTGACCTGAGCTTCCCCATCTTAGTGTAAGGAGAAGGCAATTCATCCCTGTTTTAAAATGGTTACAATAGACATTAGCTGGTGTCTTTAAACATGTTTGATAAAGCTTTATATAAACTTAATAGTTCATTATGTTCCAGAGTTTCAGTTGGAGATGCCCTGTGGAATTCGCATGTTTTTGGACGCTGTAGGTTTTGCAGGGACAGTCTAAACAGAGAATTTAGTTTTCCTTTTGTGATCAGTAAATAAGCCTTTAAGCTTACATTGTCTCCTTCCTTCCTCCCTCTTTTTGGTGGGCTAGCCTGGAGCCTAGTCTTCACCATTCAGGAGGGTGACAGAGTGCCTAGTACTTGCTTTCCAGATTTTAAGCTAGCCAAGAGGCCACGCCTAGGGGTCAAGGCCATAGGTGGACCTTATACCAGCTAGACTAGCCCAGAAGTGAGGTCTCAAAAGCTGGTCCTACACTGAAGCTGTCCGTCCTCTCTGGGCTGTTTGGCAAGCCGGGCCAGGCTCGTCTAGCACTGTTGAGTGCATGTCCAGCCAGCATGGTTTTCTTGGTTCAGGGTCACTGTTGGGATGAAGCAGGAAGTTCAGTTTCTGAGAGGAGCTTCCAGTACTGAATGGCAGGCTTAATCCTTTTGTTTTTTGAGCCTTTTATTTGAGCTTTCAACACTTGCAGTGAGGAGACTGTCTTGTTTCCAGTGCTGGGCAATCTTTGTAGCATCTCTGTTTTCTATATTGGAGTTACAACTGCTATTCACATTGGTGCCAGTGAAGGGGATTGTTTCCTATTAAGACTGTTTCCAGGTAAACCTTAGTTCTTCCATGTCGGGAATGCTTGTGGGTGGTGGAGCAGCAGCTTTGTTCTTCAGTTTCTTTTGATGGTATTTGAGCTAGTGAAATCCTCATAAACATATGCTTAGGTTCTATGTTTTGGAGCAATGGAACATGCTGGGACCCTAGTGGCTAGACAGAGGTACTCTGTTAGACCAAGTATGGGCACACAATGGGAGGGTGTAGCTTGGGGATTACCTGAGCCCTTTGCAATATACAGCCAAAGAGATGCTGCTCTGAAGTCCCGGCTCACCTGAGGGACAGTTATTTGTAGTAGATTTAGCAGCAAGGATCAGTCCTTGGAGACCAAAAGTATGTGGGACAGGAGTTTGGCGTTTTAAAACTCTAGCTTGTCATCCTGTGAGTTCCAGTGACCAGCCATCTGCCAGTGAGGACGTTTCCTCCTGTGAAAATAGAGCAGTGTTTGAATTTCTTTCCATTGCCAGGATTTGATATGTACTGGTTTTGCATTCCTAAGTTCTGATATTCTTGGCGATATTGTCAGTTCCAGTCCTGCTCCTAATCATAACTTTACTGTATTTGATGACTATAGTTCATTTAGCCCTCCCAGTAACTTTAAATAACAGACTTAATGTGTGTGTATGTGTGTGTGGGGGGGTTGTGAACTGTTGTTGAGGCTATGTGAGTTGAGGTTTTAGCATCAGTGTTTAAAGTATCTCGTGTTAAATGATTGACAGTATAATTTTATTTCATACTCTTATTAATGCAGAAGACTTTGACATCTAAACTACGTTCTTCTTTGTTAATGGAATATTATACTTTTTTTTTCTTTTGATAAGAGCAAAGCATTTTTCTTTTTACATGGATAACTACTTTGCTTGTGTTTTTGGAGAGTGTAGAAAGCAGTCTTATTTTAATCCCTAGAGCAGACCAATGGCTGCTCCAATTCTTCTTTCTATTTTTCTATGAAAAGGAGTAAACAGGGAGGTCTTCTAGTCTGTACTGAATTTCAAGACATGAAGGATAACTCTGTCAGTACTTATGGTACAGGTTTGGGAACTGAGTTCAGATCCCCAGCACTGTGTGGGAATCTGAGTGGAATGGGTCCTGTCTGTTGACTGGTGGTGGCAGAGCACTGGTCAGCGGTGCTGGGCTCATAAGCTCCATTCACTGGGAGACTAAGGCAGAGAGTGACTGAGGAAGACACTGTATTGATATCTGCCCCTCACTTTCTTACAAATAAAACTCCAGGAAACAAAATGATTTAATGTATTAGGGGCTTGAATTGTTCGTATTCTGGGAAAGAGATCTTTGTTACTAGTACCTTCGTTGTTCTGGGTGCAGCTAATTAGAAGCTAGGGTGAGGTCTGGCTTCCTGTTCCTAAGGAGAAGGTAAAGGCAAAGCCTGATGAGCTGAATTTGAACCCCGGGCCTATGTGGTGGAAGGGGAGCTAGCCGATTTCTGCTCAGTTCTCTGACTTCCAAACATATGTAGGTCCACCCCTCAAACAAGTAAATAATGTTTAGAAGAAAGGTTTAGAACAAATACCAAAAGTTTATATACATCACCAGAGAAATATTTGTCTAATTAAGAGAACAAATCATTTTAGCATAATGGGAAGGCTAGTGTCCTTAAAGACAGCATGAGATTGCAGTGTGGGCTGAGGATAGTTCTGTGCCCCCCCCCCAAAAAAAAAATAAGTAGAGCACAGTTATACTCATTTGTTTTGGAATTCTGGTGACATTTATTTTGCCCTTGTTACTTTCTAATCTGTAAATTCTTGATAGCAGATTGGTAAGGCCAAGAATTAAAGCCTTTAAAATTGTGTGTGTGTGTGTGTATGTGTGTGTCTGTGTGCCTGTGCATGTGTGTGAGGTCAGACTACAAATTTGTGGAGTTGATTCTTCCATTTTCACATGGGTTCTGGCAGAGTTGAACTTGGGCCACAAGGCTAGCAGGACAAGCATCTTTCCAGGCCTGTACCATCTCATTTGACCCCAAAGCCTTTGTTTTTCTTTTCCAGACAGGGCCTCATTTAGTTCAGGCTGACTGACCTCTGTCACTATGTGCTAAGGACGCCTGGAATGTCTTTACATTTTTGTCCCTTCTGCCTGTCCCTCCCAAGTGCTGAGATTGAGGACTGAGGTGCACTGCTAGAATTACAGATGTGCGGTAGCCCTACATTTGCCAAGCAGGCATTCTGCCAATTCACCTGCATCTCTAGCCTGACTTTCTGCTGCTGCCTTTGAGCCTACTTGTGGGAATTCGTGAATTAAGTATTTAGATGGGTTAGAAATGCATTCCTTTCCTATTTCTACTAAAGGAAGACATTCTGAGTGACTGGAGGAATTTACCAGAAATAAGTAAATATCTTTAAACACGTATCTTTGCTGTTACCTCGGAAGAAGATCCTCAGCTGAATAACTACTTCCAATAAGTGGGGGTAGACAAGTCTGTGAGACATTATCTTGATTGATAATTGATGTAGGTGGGCCCAGCCCACTGTAGGTGCTCCCATTCCCTAGGTCGTATCCTGGGATGTATAAGAAAGGTAGCTGTAGGCTGGAAAGATGGCTCAGAGATTGAGAGCATTGACTTTTCTTCCAGAGGACCTGAGTTCAATTCCCAGCAACCACATGGTGGCTCACAACCATCTGTGATGACATCTGGTGCCCTCTTCTGCATACTTTAAAAAAGAAAGAAAGAAAGAACGGTAGCTGACCACAGGCCTGGAAGCAAGCCGGTCAGCAGTGATCCTCCATGCCTCTATGTTCCCGAAGTGGCTTTCTTCCATGATAGACTGTAACCTGTAAGCCAAATAACCTCTTTCCTCCATAAGTTGGTTTTAATCAGTGTAACAAAAACGGAAACTAGAATAATATCTCAGTATATTTTATACCTTGTTACTTAAGCATGAGGATTTTTAGAACTGTAGGGATAGATTTGTCAACTTAAAACATTATTTGTTTGCCATGTGAAGGCAGAGGCAGGTGGATCTCTGTGCGTTGGATGCCAGCCTGGTCTACAGATCTTGTCCCAGGACAGCCAGGGCTACCCAGAGAAACCTTGTCTTGAAAAAACAAAACAAAACAAAACAAGCCAACAATAACAAAAACTCACTATTTATTACGTATTTATCCCACTGAATTTGTTTTGCTGTCTACATGTGCATAGTCATGATATCTCCCCCCTGGGGTATGAAGAACTTAACAGTGGCCGCACTCCTAAAGAAATCTGACCCATTAACAATCACCAAGTGCTGTTAGCTCTTCAGTTTGAGGTGAAATCTCATGAGATTTGCCAACTTTTTATAGTAGTGTAAAATCTTTAATATATTTTTAGGATCTATGCTCCACTTTCTCTCATGTTTTAAGAGGTTTTCTGGGGATGGGTACTGGAGGGCATGTTAGATGCAGCACTCACTTAGTACAGAAGGCCCTTGGTTCGATTTCTTGTACAGCACTTAATAGTAGACAACAGTCAAAGCCAACTGGTATCGTTAATTCTTTAAATCAGTTGAGGGAAATAATGGAGGTGATAAATATTGCTGTCTCTGTTTTTTCTATTATTTGTTTTCTTACTTAGGAAAAATAGTCCTGTCTTAGAGTAGCATTAGTCTGGATTGTTGAATTGGAGAATTTGAGAAATTACATTGAATTAAAACCCTGGTTTGATGCTGTTGGGCTTGTAAAATGGTATTTTTTTTGGTGGAAAAGTTTTGTAGTTCATAAAAATCTTCAACCAGAATTACTATATTACAGACAACTCTATTTTGAGGTTTGACTCAGAAGAAAAACTGTGGCAACTTTAAAGCCACGGTTTATAATAGTATTATTTGCCAGAAGTAGAAATAACCTATATCCATCTGCAGATGGATACATAGACCAAATAACAGTATTTTCCATGATTATTCAGCTATTAGAAGGAAAGTGTATAGTGTTACACACACTATAACATCGTAGATGGGCCTTGGAGCACTGGAGTTGCTATGATAAAATGCCTGAAGAAGAACAACTCGGGGAATAGTTTATTTTGGTTTCTGGGTCCAGACATACAGAAGTCTATCATGGCACGGGCAGGCGTGGGAAGCTGATGATGAAGCCAAAGGAGAGGAGAGGAGGGAGGAAAGAGGAGTAGGAGAGAGGGCAGAACAGGAAGTCGGGCAAGGCCGT
Source organism: Sigmodon hispidus (assembly GCA_004025045.1). NCBI lineage: Eukaryota > Metazoa > Chordata > Mammalia > Rodentia > Cricetidae > Sigmodon > Sigmodon hispidus. The sequence goes on along the minus strand of PVIH01012910.1, from coordinate 41,513 downwards.
GCACCTTCCAAGCTCGCCCCTACTGACATACTTCCTCTAGCAAGGGTCTGCCACTTAAATGTTCCATAACCTTTCCAGACAGCACCACCAGATGGACATAAAGTGTTCAAATACATGACCCAATGGGAGAGGGTTTTTTTTTATTCAAACCACCATAGGTAAGTATGATATATTAAAGATCATACATCAGTAAGTTTGTAGAGAAAGTAGCTGGAGGTAGAGCGTCTGTGTTTCAAATGATGAAAAACTAAAATGAATAGTGATAATGGTTGAGCAGTCATTATGGATGTATGTAATCCTGTGAGATTACATACTTAAAAATGACTAAAATGTGAATTTACTATATTATGTGAAATCTTTAAAAAAATTGAAAATATAGTCTGGTAAGGCAGACTGTTCTTTCATCTTTCGCTTGTTTATTTTTTGAGACAAGTGCTTACATAGCCTAGGCTGTCCTCCAGTAGTCTGTGTAGCTCAGGATGACCCTCTGAGCCTCTCACTTCCATGTCCTGAAAGCTAGATTAAAGGTTTCATGGCCACATTTTATGTGGTACTGGGGGTCAAGCCGAGGGCTCCTCTCTGCTTCCTATGTAAGCCCTACCAACTGAACACTGGCTATTCCTTTCTCCTTGTAAAGGTGTGTCTCCTTAGTTTTAACTGGATTCAAGTGAAGCAGGAAGAGGAAACAGTGAACAGTTGCAGATCCCTGAAGGTGAAAAAGGCATCTTAGTACTTACACAAAGCACATACCTGTTTGTGCAGATGGCCCTGTCAGAACACAGAGCATCATTCCTTATGTACATTGTGAGCCACGAAGAAGTCGGAACTAGATGTCCATGCAGTTCTTGAACCTTTAACTCTACTTTTAAGAAGCATTGTAAGGTGGGATTTCATCTAAGGGAATGAACTATGTTACTGAGTAGTAGTGTTGGAGATAGTCACATAAGTGATAGGATAAGGAACCTGAGCATCATGGGTAATTTATACAGTTGAAATGTTGAAACTGTCAGATAAATGTGCCAGTGGAAAGACTTACATTCACATACAAATATACTGTAGGGAAAATCAGCTCCCACTTACTGTTATAGAAGGCCTTTGCCATTTATTCCTGAACTCATGGGGAACAGTGCATACTCATAAGGGTGTGACAGTAGTGTGCATGTGTATTCTCTAAGTGGGTATATTTTCTTTGGACTATAACCATGTATAGATATATATTGTATATTCTATGTATATATTATATAAATATTACCATATATGTAAGTGGCTTGGCAAAACACCACTACGTGAGTGTTTATAGCATAGCTGGTCATTTTTTTGTGACCTTTTTTTCTCATGAGGAAAACCAACTTCTAAGCAATAGGAAAAGATGCTAGAGTTAAGGTCTTATATTGAGGAAAATATATTGAAGAAGAGCCACACTGTGTATGCAGAATTACTAAGGAGAAAACAATGTCCCATTCTCTGTCTGTCATTGTTGCATTCCAGCATTATCACTTCAGATACTTTGTTACACTGGTTCTCAACCTTCCTAGTGCTGCGACCTCCTCATGTTGTGACCCCCCACCCATAACTGTTATGTTGCTATTGTTTGAATCATAGTGTGCATAGCTGATATGCGGGACATCTGATGTGGAACCCACAAAGGGGCTGCAACCACAGGTTCACAGCTGCAGCCTTCTCATTTTCTCAGACTGGAACATCTCCTAGATCGCAACACCCTCTTTCGGGTTGTTGGATTGTCTCATTGTCTCTCTGGACAATAGGGATGATTGCTTATCTAAGTCAGCCCTCCCCTCCCTTCTGTGGTGCTGAGCTGGCCAGGGCCCCAACTGCTGTGAGAAGACTCTTTCTTCATGTTGACAGCCAAGCCCCAGGTTGAGTTTGAACTTCTTACCTCTCTTCAAGCACTCAGTTGGGATTCCTCTCCTGAAGAATTTTGTTAATTATAGATGTTTTGAGTTCCTGTTTTGTGTTGAGTTTTTTTGTTCACCGAGGATAATAAATACTGATTTATTATAAAATTAAAAAACCCAAAGACTTAGTTACCTTTTGTGCAAACTTAGATTTTCATCTATTGCTATTTTTAAAAAATCAAACTTCTAAGAGTTTTGAGGACATTTTCTTGAACTCAGATTGCTGATTTAGAAAATGTCTGTTTGCTAAAAATGTAGCCTTTGACTATATAGGTTTTTGCTTGTTGAAGCCAGCAGAAATTAAAACTGTAACCATAACTATACATATGTTTATGTATTTGTGTTTATGTATGTGTACACTTACATACACATATTAAATCAAGGCCTGTCATATAGCTAAGAATGGCCTAGAACTTGCTTTATAGTCTAGGGTCCTTTCAGACTCATGATAATTGTGCCTCAGCCTGGCATTACAGGCGTGTGCTACCGTGACTGGCATGGAACAATGGCTGTGTGTTTCCAGGTAGTTTAATATTAAGAACAAACAAAACTGAATGCCTCCCATGTTCTTGCCTATTGCCTAGAAACTTAAAAATTATTTTTTGGATAGAATCACAATACTCTGGAGCTCTTTTGAGAAGGAGACTTTTTAGATAACACCAATTTGAGCCTAAGGTGAGATGAGGAGGAAGTAGTGTGTGCTCCAAGACTGCAGTCCCTGAGAGCTGTGGAGGGTGGGGAAGCGCCATAGTAGAGACACGAATGTGCTGTGTAGAAAGCCTCCTCACTCACAGAACTTACCTCCCTGTCGTTGAGGGAAGCTGTTTTGTAGAATGATGTGCTGTACCTCTTATTTGCACCTGGAAAAGCAAATGCATTCCCCTTACTGACCAGCTCTGTTTTCACTGTGAACTGTGTGGTGGTCTGTACCACAGCAGCCACAGGTTTGGGATGCACAGGTTTGCCTAGAGCTGGAGAGAGCCTCCTGTGGTTAATTAAAAGTGACCTCAAGATTTGAAAGGAGCCTGGAGCCTGTGCCTTCCTGGACAACCAAGGCTAAACCTGGCTAGCTGGCAGCCCTAAATGCCTCCTTTGTTAGAAGTCATTTAGCTTTCCACTCCGTCTTTAGAAAATGAGTCCCCCGGAGGTGAGGTAAGGACAAGGGTCTGAAGTGAGACCTCACTGCTTTCCTTGTAAAGTTTGTGTGGACAAAGAGAGCCTGGGAAGATACTTCTCATGACCACAACCCAAGCTCCGTCATGGAAATGTGATCATGGCGCCTACTTGAACTGCTGATCATGCCCACATTGCCTTCCGGTTTAGCTATGTATGCCGAAACAGGCAGCACCCCACAGATGCAGTCCTTAGAGCTGAGCTGTCTTTGTCTCTGCAGGGCTGGGTGTTGGGGGGAAGGAACATCTTCATACCTCATGACAGCAGGAAATCAAATTAATGTTACAGTGTTTAGTTTATAGAAAGTCTTTTCCCCCATGACATAAAGAAAAGTATGCTTTAACTTTGGGATGTGAGTGTTTCATTTGTGAGTGTGTACATGTGTATTCACCTGGGGAAGCCAGAGGAGAATGTCAGGGTCCTATGCTGTCACTGTTTGCCTTCTTCTCTTGAGACAGGGTCCCTCCCTGAACCTGGAGCTAGTATAGCAGCCAGCAAGCCCCAACAAGCCCCCTGTCCACTTCCCACTGTGCTGTGGTCACAGGAGCATGTGGCCACACCAGGCTTTTTATGTGGGTCTGGGGATCTGAACTCAGGCCCTCAAGCTTGCACAGAAAACATTCTTACCCACTGATTACAGTTGTCTGCTTATGCATATACGCTTGGACTTAGTTTTCACTTTACCTCCGTCACCTACAAGTGGAGATTTAATTAGTTAATTTTGGATAAGAGATATATGTATCTGAGGACCTTGTTTTAGATCAAGTTTGGTTATGTAGCCCTGCACTTCACTGTACAGATCAAGTTGGCTTCAATTCAAGTTTATGGTGATTCTCTTGACTCTTCAGTGTTGAGATTGCAGGCTCACACAACATTTAGTTCTCTACCATATTTGAGGAAATTACCGTGAAATCATAGTCTTTTAGGAAGTAGGTCCATTATTAGAAATCTTTTTTTTTTAAACTTTATTTATTTATTTGCCTTGGTGTTTTGCCTGGAACTGGAACTACAGACAGTTGTTAGCTGCCATGTGGGTGCTGGGAATCGAACCCTGGTCCTCTGGAAGAGCAGAGGGTGCTCTTAACCACTGAGCCATCTCTCCAGCCCCTCTTTTTTTTTTTTTTTTTTTTAAGGGGAGAGGTCTGTGATGAGTGAAAGAAATCAATTAACAAGTGTTGAAGCTTAGGTTTTATTTCAGACTTTGTTTAGCAATATTTTAAATTATCATAACATTACATCATTATTGAAGGGACTGTTACTTACAAGTTTATTTGATTTTTGGATATAATTTAAACTGCTCTGTTAACCTGTTTTGTCCTTAGACATCAGTGATGCCTGTGCAACCTGAGGGATCTTAGAATGCACCTTTTTCAGGTTTTTCTCATTTGCTTGTTGGATTGGGGCATTGTGGGGACAGCGGCATTTTTTGTTTATGTATTTATTACCTTCCAATTCTTATAAATCACTTCATGCTTCTTAGGAGTTTATTTAAATGCTTCAGAGATGGCTCAGTGGTTACGAGCACTGGCTGCTCTTCCAGAGGACTTGGGTTCAATTCCCCAGTATCCATATGGCAGTTCACAGCTGTCTGTAACTCCAGCTCCAGGGGATCTGACACCCTCACACAGACATACACGCAAGCAAAATGACAATAAACAGAAAACAAACAACCAAACAAGATCTTATTTCAACCCAGGACACAGCACTTGGGGAAGGAGAGTAGAAGCCCCAGTCCGTCTCCACTATAAGGACTCTGTGGCTCTCCTCTGTCACTGTAATTTTGGGTCCCAAGTGTCTGCCAGCCACTTCCCTGTTTTGCAAGTTGGTCTTTGCTAGGTTGAGGAGCTGGGGTACTGGGCATAGACTGGTTGGTAGGTGGGTACTTGAGGAAGGCCATGGGTCTGTTCATTCTATTGCCATTTCATGTGGTCGACAGATTTTCCTGTCTAATGAGTCATGTTTAGGAGAGTGACACTGTGTTTGACAGAGAACTCTTCTCTTAAAACAACAAAACTGATTGGGCTATTTGTCTTCAATACTTCTCTTTTCTAGGCAAAAAATACTTTAACATTTTGAGAAAAGTCATAATCAATAAATATATACATTTTTCATGAAGGAAAATGTAGAATGATTTTCCAGAAAGCTAGACTGTAGAATATGTTAGATTTAAAGAAAATTTTTTTTTTTTTTTTTTTTTTTTTTTTTTTTTTTAGGAAAACCATTTTTTTGGGCATATTTTAGCCCTTGCACATAAATAATAGATGATGATCACATAGTTTTCATACTTGGGGGCCATGTGAAATTACTCACTTAGTGTAGAATTCATGATTTGGTAAGAAGAGAAACCCCAGTTTAAATGATTTGTAGACCATGGCTGAGCCTGAGCACCCTGCAGGGTTTGGGCTTCAGATCCTGTCCTGTCCCATGGTCAGGAGGGTGCTCTTGGACTGCTACCTGCTCAGAAAGCAGCCCTGCCATCTTACTTGACTGCTTCACTCTGGGTCCCCAGAAATTGACGAGGTGCGCTCATAATGGGATGGTGATCACTTAAGCAGTTGAGCTGTTTTAAATGTCTGTCAGGCTCCCTGAAGCTTTGTCTTCAGCTTCTGCCCCTGTTCAGGTGACTGAATCTCTGTCATTCCTGAGCTGTTTGTGTTAGTGAGGTAGTGGAGGCCTGGAGTGAAACAGCGCACATGTCAGCCCTCTGGGCAGGGATGGGATGGGTGGGGAGGGCATTTCTAAAGGCCAAGTGTTGCTTAGGATGGCCAGCCTTAGTTTTTCAAGCACTTTTCATTCTCCTGCCTCTGTGAAGAGAGACTTCTTTTCAAGCAGATATATGTGGGTCTGTTCCTCCTCTTCTCTGTCTAGGATCAAAGGAAATAGTAAGGGAGAATCCCTATCGGCTGCCTTTTCTCCCTTTCTGCGGATAGCTCTCATTTTTAAAGTGAGATCCAGCTTTGACATGAGTGGGTGAAACCATGGGGATCGCAGAACCTTCAACTCAGCACCTCAAATACTTTCTTCCTCTCTTTAGACATCAGAACACTTTGGCAAGAAACAGGGAGGACCCGGAAGTAATGTTGACCCCCCCCCCATTTTCCTCTTTCTCTTTGTGTATGCTGTCCTTTACATTAAAGTGACCGACAGAGCCTACAAAATGGCTAAGCAGGTTAAAGGTGCTCTTGGCACAGGTCTGTGAAAGTGTGAGAGAGCAGAATCTGACCCTCAGATGTGCATGTGCGCACACACAGTTATAATAAGTAAAATAAGTGACAGAATGTGCTGATGACTGAAGTAGCTCCCTCGGCTTTAGGAGTGTGTAACCCTCACTGACGTATTATAAATGAGAAACTTTGCCTCATAATGTAGAAGATGAAATCAGCACTAACAGCGCTAAGTTCCAGCCAACTGTTTACTGGCGGGTTCTTTTGCAGACGTAAACACCGTTGAATGGAAAGCATGATGGGGACTGGAGGCTGTCATGCATCAGGAGGGTGAGTGAGCTAGCATTAGGCCTTCATACTGGGGAAAAAATAACATCCATCCCCCTTTCCTTACCTGGCAGTTGTTGAGGCACACTGACGAAAGGAAAGGTCATTTTCTCCCGAGCCCCACCTTGATGCAAGCCTCAGGCCATGTTAATAAAGGCAATCCCATTATTTTCTTACAGTAGGCAGGAAGTGCTGTCTACACCCATTAGATCTGTTTGAGTGGCCCCTGGCTAGAAATGAAGAAAATTTAATTTTCTGACTTAGAAAGAGGAAGGAAAAAAATCTCAACAGTATACCGTGGAGACCCACTGTTGGAGTAAGAAGAGTGTCATTGAAAAAACTTTAAAGTTGTACATTTTAATTGTTGACACCTTTGGCCTTTTCACATATGGAAATTCGAACAGGTTTACCTGCAGCTTAGGTGTGTAGGCAGTCTTGCCTGATGCATGTCACACTGGCCCAGTTTGGGCCTTTTTTTTCTTAACCACATGTTTGCAAGTTACCTCATTGCTCCACATTCCCCAGGCAGTTGGAAACCTGTTTCTCACAGATCACTTTACAGATTCACAACCAGCACTCAGGGGCTGGTAGAGCACTTGTCTGGCATGCATGAAACCCTGGGTTGGATCTCCTGCTTGGAATCAAGCTGCCATGGTAGGACACACCTGTATTTCAGAACCCAAGAAGCAGAGATAGAACAGGCAGAGATAACCTCAGGTTTGAGGGCAGCCTGGGTTACATGAGACTTGTGTGCTCATTAGGGTAAGTAGTTACTTTGTGATTTCTATAACAAGAAAAACATAGTGTTTGTGCAGAGAAATAAACTTCTGTGAAGCTTTCGTCACACATCCTGGCCCTAGTACCTCAGAGAGTTAGTCTTACAGATTGAGTTGGAATCTAGGCTGATTATTTGTGCTGTGTTTAAGATTTTTTGTTTGTTTGTTTGACAACCAACCTTTTTTAATCTTTGCTTTTCTTATAAGCCATGAGATCTTTTTGGTTTTTTGAGACAGGGTTTCTCTGTGTAACAGCCTGACTAAGCTGGAATTCACTGCACCCTAGGCTGGTCTCGAATTCACAGAGATCCACCTGTCTCTGCCTCCTGAATGCTCAGTTTAAAGATGCTTAAACCATGAAATCTTTCTTGCCATTTTGATAGAGTCTTTGATTTATTGTAATGTTTTATTATGGCTCTTGAATTGTCTAAGTCTCTCTGTCTTAGTGTCTTGCAGTGTCTGTGAAGTACATCACGAGAGGAAGACCTTGAGTCTCTGGGATTTTATCATGTAACTTGCTAGAAGGAGCAGCTGCTTCAGTCAGCAGGAGATGCAGATCTCCCAGCCTAAGGACTCTGTAGTTCATACTGAAAAAAACCTCTTGTGTAGCTCAGGCCATATCTTCATTTCGCATTCGGTATGCCTGTATGGAGAACTTTCTGAAATGGTACATTGGAAAGCAAGGATCTTTTGGCATCTTTGTAGAAAGACAGGAGTGAATGGAGGGTAGCTCATCAGCATTTTTCTTTCTTTGTCTTAATTAGTAAAGCATTGAGTGTGCGGCTGCCTACAGTGCTGCCCCCTTGCCACGGTATCCACAATGGTATGACAGGTCTCATGGCTGCCAGCATTTTCCAGGTTTATTTGCCTCAGTTATCACAAGTGCATTAAGCAGTCAAACACTTGATTAGAATCACGACTTTGTGCATCAGATGATAGCACCTGGTGAGATATATATGAGGAAATGCTCCTCTAACCTTTTCTATTTTATATTCATTTATAAAATGATGAGGCTTTCTGTGTGACCTTTTGGCACGTTGGGCTGTAGGACCCACAGCCACAGTGTTTGGGTTTCTGTGAGATCAGTTCTCAGAACTCTTGACACTAATTATGACATGTGGCAATGGAGAGCTGGAAGCTTATACATAGCAAGAGAATTAAAAGGCTCTGAAGAAAACCTCTTGTTAGCTAAAGATTTGGGAGTAAAACTTTTGATCTGAAGAATTACTTGGTTTAGTATTTAGGTTATACATGGTTGTATGAATTATTAACTAGCTATCTGGACAGGTGCAGAGTAATTCACTTATTTGAAATGTATCTAATGTACTTGGGTTTGGCAAGAAATTAGGGCGTAGATACAGGTTAGGTGTGATTGTTTTTCTTAGTCAATAAGGCAATTTGTTTAGCTATGGAAAAGTAATCATTGAATACATTTTACTTGATAATTTGTATAAATTTGCTTAACCTTGACCATAATGCTGCTTTACTTTTTTCCAGGATGCAGTCATAACGCTTACATATACGGATGTTTATCATCCAGTCAATCAAAGCTACTTGGCAAATATTCCTGCCCTTTTGATGTATTTGACTATTAAGAACCTTCATTTAGAAATGGTTCAACACTGTTACCTAGCCATCCCATGAACTTTTAGCATTAAGGAGTTTATATTTTGGTTTTCTAGGTTTTAGCCAGGAAGTCGGTTGCTATCGACAGTGAGAGATCTTTATTTTAAATGACCTTCTTACTCCCTGCCGGTTCCCTGTAGGACTGTTAGCGTTGTGAGAGGTCCCAGTGGGCAGTGAGCCAGTGGATAGTGAGACCAACGAATGGTTCCTGATTATTAGATTCAGTTTTGTTGTGGACCTCCCAAAAGGTGTTAATAATGACCAGTGGGGACTTTTAGAAAAGATTCACTTCTTATTTAGTTGTGAGACTGTGGGTGCTTGTGACCAGCAGGAGGTGGGATAATAGATCTTTTGGAACTGGAGTTACAGGCAGTTATGAACGTCCTGGTGAGGGTGCTGGGAACCAAGGGTGGGTGGGTCTTCTGCGGGAGCGGTATGTGTTCTTACCTCCTGAGTCATCTCCAGCCAACCCAGGGCTTCCTCTTGGTATCAGTCCTATTGTTCTTGAGGTGTAGCTTGGTAGTTAGTGGTGTGTTCTGAGTTGGTGGCCATGCTGGGCTTCGGTGAAGCCTTTTATAAGCTGGTGTCCCACTAAATAGGAATTCACTGAAGGGAAATCACTGACTAGGAATTCACAGGTTCCATGTGTTTCTTGTTCTCTTAGAGTGCTCAGTTAGTGTTTATTGAATGAGTGACTTCATAAGCATAAGACATCTGTTACTTTGACATGGACATGCCATGTGTTTGAACCAGTAGAACACTGCTGGTAGATTTTCACTTGAAAGCAGAACTCCAATTCTGTTTCTTGGAACTGTAGGAAAATTTCAACTAAAGGCAGTGACTGTGCTGCCTAGATATGTGTGCAGATGGAAAGAATTGTAGTATTCAGGGAAAGTTTATTGTGTTTGCAGATAATAAAACCCACTCCACCTAGCTTATTCAAAAGGGCTTGACTTACTGGAGAAAAATGTGGGCCGGGGGAGCCCAGGATGTGTTCCTTCCTCCTCTCCATTCTTTCTTTTCTTCCTTGACACCTGTACTGTAGAAGTAGAATTTGTACAATGTGGAGACTGGATGCTTCTGAACTTACAAAGTTAAGTTATATCAGTGTTTTAGGAGAGAGGGTCTATGTTGCTCAGGCTGGCCTTGAACTCACTGTGTAGCAGAGGATGACCTTGCCCTTCTGATTCTCTTGTTTCTGCCTCACAAATGCTGGATATATAGGCGCGTTCTGCATACCCATTTTATGGGCTGCTGGGGTTGGAACCCAGGGCTTCATGCATGCTGGGCAAGCACTGTGCTGGTGGAGCTAGACCCCAAGCTCCATAGTTGTATCTTGTTAGTATGTTACTTTAAAGATTCAAAGTGTTGTGTCTGTTGTGTGTGTGAGTGTGGATGTTTGTGTGCTGTAATATTATATAGGAGTCAGTCGTCTCCTTAGTTCTGGGGATTGAACTTGGGTCATGAGGTTTGTGTAGCAGCAAGTCCTTTACCAGCTGACACAGTCCTGCAGAGCAGAGCCTTTGCATTAGTTTATTAATAATGAAGGCCAAAGAATGGCCGGTTCTTACTGTTTCCTAGCTGTTTTCCAGTAAATTCTTTTGGCTTTGGCATTTGCAATTTCTGTGTGGGAAGACAACACGGAGGAGGAGCTGCTGTTCAGCGAGATACCGGTGACCAGTGTTTTCCTTTCCCTTTGTGCCTTTAAAAACGGAGTTCAGTAAGACATCACCAGGCTGACTTCTTCCATTAAATCATCCCCCGGATTGTACCAGTCCATTAACCGCTTTGTGCAGCGGACAGGAAATGGTTCTGTTTGTACAAGTTGCACAATCTTAACGAAGTCAGGGCAGAGAGCCAAAGGGACCTCTGGTTTTTCCTCAGTGTTAACCTTTCAGTTCTACAAAAGAGCATGTCCCAGGTCACTGGGAATATATGATAAAATGCGACTTTGTCTGTTGGTTACCTGTGTAGGGATACTGAGAAAATGCCTGTGTGACTCGTGTGGGTTTTTGTACTTCTTAACGGCTTCCCACACAGGCTTGTGAAGATGGCCTGATGCTGCTGTCTGCCAGCTTTGGAGGGCCAGAAGGGCCCAGTCCCCATTCTGCCCTTCCCCAAGCGCTCTTGAAGGATGTTGATAAGTTGACTGCTTTCCTTTTCTTTATAAAGCTGACAGGTAACTTCCTTCCCCTGACCTGTCCATGCCTGCCTCTTCTATCTCAGTTGACAGTTACTCTTCTCCTTGAAAGTGATGTTTTCTTTTTGTTCCTGGTATCTAGGTACAGTGCTTGCTATTTTGCACTTCTAGCAGACTGATTCTATATGTAATATCTTAACGCACTTTATGACCCAGCCTGTCTTTTTATTGTTTGTTTGAGGCAGGGTTTCATGTAGCTCAAGCTGGCGTCCATCAGCTTGGCTGTATAGCTGAGGCTGGCCTCGAACTCCTGAGCCTCTTGCTGATTGCTCTGATTATAGGTGTTTGCCACTAGGCTCAGCTTTCTGCCTAAATCTTTTTTAAGATAAGATTTCTTTGTGTAGCTCTGGATGTCCTAGAACGAGCTCTGTAGACCAAGCTGCTCTCTAACTTGTAGAGATCCGAGTGCCTCTGTCTCCTGAGCCCTGGGATTGAGGGAGGGCAACACCACTGCCCAGCTAGATCCTAATGTGCTCATTAGTTACCCCTTCCTCTAGGCCCCGCCTCTTACTCTCTTCCCTCCTCATCTTGAGTATATTGGTTCTTTCCTGAGTCCCGTGTACTGTGGTGAGGATGCAGTGTTTGTGATTGATTGAACAGTAATTGACAGAATCGGACTGTGGAGCTGCAGAGGGGAGCCAGCAGGGATTGCTTCTCCCTAGCCCTGTGACCTTTTGACAGAAGTTGTTGTGAACTTGTACTGCAGAAGCCTGCCCCATCCTGCAGCTCCTTAGGCTTTCTCCATTGATGAACCCACCACCATTTTAAAAATGTATTTGTGTCTTAGCTAACTTTCTTATTTGTTAAGTGTTTTATTATATCCCCTGTTTGCTTGTTTTTTGAGTCATGGTTCTATGTAGCCCGGACTAGCTGTGTTGTGGAAACTGGCTTTGAACTCCCAGTCCTCTGCCTCTAACTCTCAAGTGCTGAGACTAAGGTCTTGAATTATGTTCATGCTTCTAAGGACGTCTCAGTGTTTGGATATTTAGTTGTTCTCTAGCTCCTTAAAATACCACCACACTCTCAGTCTTTGCCATTGACATCATTGCTCTCTCCTGGAGCCCCTGCCTTTGGTGGTAATTATTTTTACTTATTTATTAGTGTGTGTACACTTGTGTGCATATAGAGACCATAGGTAGATATTAGGTGTCTTTTTTCATTTCTTTCTACTGTTATGTTTTGAGGTAGAGTCTCTCAGTTAATTTGGCTAGGTTGGCTGGCCAGTGTGATAGAGATCTGCCTATGGCTGTGTATCGTGCCCCCTCCCCTTAGAGCTGAAGTTGCAAATGTATGCTCTGCCTGACCTGCCTTTTATCTGCATTCTGGGGTCCACACTCAGGTCCTCATGTTTAGGTGACAAGCACCTACTGAACTTCTCCCTGGTACTGATTATCAAATTTAAACGCATGGACCTTCAGGTGTCTGTCAATGGCACAGACCATGAAACTGGTTGGACTTCTCAGATATGTGTTTTGTCCTTTGCTATTGTACTTGGCACCTGATAGCTGACCATTTGGTGTACTGATGAAGAAAGGGATGTTGCAGACCCTGGCTTTAAAGAGAAACTCCTGCCTACACAGGTTCCCATCAGTGCAGAATTCACTGCTGTTGCCTGGTGTATCATGTAACCCACATGATTGTAATGTTTGATGTCCCCATAGGGGCCGGGCAGACATTTAAAATTCTTTTTGCACTGTTTCGATAGCAGTAATGGATGCTTACAAACTTCACCATAATCCAGAGGTGGTTTTTTCTCTTTCGTCTATGCAATAGTGTAGTAGGATCATACATGCAGAAAATGTTGTCTTCTTCCAAGTAACATGGTTGCTGCACTCTTCACAGATTGGGTCGGAAGCATGTTGTTTTTAGCTAGATGTCTGAAACTCCAGGGAACACAGAGGCTGTGAGATGCTCTTGTTGAGGCTGCTGGAGATGTGGCAGTTGCTGATCTATCATTTACTTTGCAAAGAAATTACAGGGTTTTGGCCCTGTGCCTGGAGTAGCTCCAGATGGTCAGAGGAGCCTTGTACTAAAGTGAGAAAGTATATTGCAGTGATAGACCTGGGCTGATCATGTTTACATGAAAACACTGCTTTCCTGCTTTATCCCTGTGCACAGCTCCCCCTCCCCCCAGAAAGCAAACTGGCTCTGGACTTACGGAATCTACTATTCCAAATACTTTTGTTCTCAGTGAGAGTGGTGTGGAGGTGTGATGTATGGTTAATATGCTTGCTCTGTCCCATTTGGGAGGTTTGGTGGTCTCATCTTCATAGGGATGCCAAGCGATTCTGAATGTAGAGCTGATCCTACGTAGGAAGCTTGTTGAGGTTACTTGTGCTTCTCCAATAGGCTGGCTCTTAGTTCCCACTGGTAATTTAATAGTTTTTTTTTTTTTTTTTTTTTACTTCATTTTCTCTCTTGTTTCACCTGGATTCTGTGATCTCTATGGCAACAATGAAGTTTTAGTGTAATCTTGCAAGATGAGCAGTGGAAGGGGTCAGGGCACTAAACAATGGTTGCTAGGGTTTGCTATTCTGGACATCAGAACTTCCTTACAGTGTGGTCACACTTAAGTATGAAAATGCATGATGAAGCACATTACCATACACTAACCTAGACATCATCGTAAAAGCTGCATCTAATGTTATAGCCCCTCTTTTTAACCCTAGAGGGGGAATATTGTGTTCTTAGTTTCGAGATGAGTCCAGTGAGACTCACAGAAGCAGTATCTACTCAGGCTAACAACAGGGAAACTCCCTGCTGCCTGCCTACATCCAGCCTTGGTGAAATTGTGAGAAGTTTCCTGCTCATTCAGGTGGCTGCCACAGGCTTTGTGAACCACAGCTCTCGTTTCCCCTGGGAAACTTAAGGCTCGCCTGAGTTGAGCCTTCTAACTAAAGCTTGGTCACAAGGCTCCGATTAAGTCCTAACTGGCTCGTTGCTCTAACAACTTTCAGTTACTTTTGTGGTTATTGAGTAACCTGGGAAGTTTGAAAACCATTAACACTGTTTTGTGATTTCGAAGAAAATGCTGCCCATGGGGGGAGGGACTTTAACATTGCATGCTTCAGAAAGGAGTATAATTGAGGCAATTTTTAAGTGGCTGTTTGTAACTTGTAAGAGATTGCAAGAGTAATGCATTAACAGTGATGTATTTGAAGCACCTTTGTTGGAAAGTGTACAGATTTATATTGTGGTCGCTCAGTAGCAGACACAAGATCCTTTATTGTGGGCTCTTGGGGCCTGGACCGGCTTCCCTTCCTCCTCCTGAGGCCTCTGCTCTGGATGGAGCAGTTTCTTAGGTGGATGCTCTTCCTGGCCAGGGCTGTCCTCACCAATCTCTCCCCAGAGCTTGCCTGCATGAACCAGCAGAGGCCTGGGGGCCTTCAGTGTTCTGCTTCGGTTTTCAAGCCTGACTCTTTACCTCCTGTCCTGGCAGCACTGTGCCTGTTACCAGGCCTTGAGATTAGCTCTTGAACTTTTTGGGGACAGAATCCTAACTATATGAGGAGCTGTCCTGACCGATGCCCTTTTTCATGAGAAGGATGGACGGTATGAAGGTGAGTTTGTCAGTCAGGTCATTGAGGTTTTTCTGTCTCCACAATGGCACAGACAGAGTAAGACTGTTTTCTCTTTTGTTACTTTATTTTAGTTATGAATGAAACATTAAACATTATAAAAGACTAAAACAAAAGGAACATTTTCCTTATTTTTTAATGTATAAAAAAAAAGACAAACTACTATGATTCAGAGGTATAGTTTTAACATTTTTATTGAGATAGTCAAAAAATAGTGTGGCTTTCCATATACTTTTTGTTCTTCCTTGCATTAATAGAATGTGATGTTATCATCCTTGAAACACAGTCAGAGATGGGCCCACGGAGAGTTAAAGTTTAGATCTTCCCAGGGGCTGTGGTCTAAGATCTTGCACTGTCGGCCAGGGACAAGCTGCTACTCCTTTGCCCTCTGACACGTCTATCAGTACTTTTCCTCACCTGCTTATTTCTAATAGAATTCTGGGAATTGGTGGTGGAGATCATGCTTCCTTGTTCTGAAGTATTCAGGGCATACTGTTTCTTGTCCCTGGCCTTCCTGATCATGTTCAGCCTGCTGCTCACCCAAGGTCCCCAAGGTGCTTGCTCAGCTTCTTCTCTGCCTAGGTTTTGTGTTTAGTCTCATCATGATGGAGTTTGCACGATAGCCCTTCTGTTAGTCTTTTGTCTGTCTCTCTGTGACAGCACTTGGAGGGAAATAAATGTGAAGAGCAGAGGTTTATTTGCCCTGTAGTTCAAGGCTTCAGTCCATGTTCCAGGGGCTGTTCTGTTTCTCTGCCAGTGGCATGCCAGAATAGTAGTGGCTTTATTGTTTCTGGGACTGCCACAGGTTACTCCAACAAGCTACTTGTCCCAGCTGGCCAGGAAGGAGAAAGGTGTGTGTATATGTGGGAGGAGCCAGTGGCCACCTCAAGGGCCCCTGCTGCCTCCACCATTCCCTCACTGACCAGTGCCACAGGCTAGAGAAGAAGCCTTTGAAGGGTTGTACAATCCAGGAGGTGACAGCCCACAGAGCATTTCAGTGGCTTCTTTTGTCCTTCAGGTGGCTGTCATTTGTCTCCCCCACTAGACTCTAATGATGGGTTCCCTCAGAAGTGTAGGGTCCCTTTTAAATTTCCATGGCCACAGCCATTTGTTGTAGGGTATAATGCTGAACCCAGAAGAGCAACAAACAAACAACTTAATTTCTTTGGTAGAAAAACATTTTGAGGGGCTGGAGAGATGGCTCAGCGGTTAAGAGCACCGTCTGCTCTTCCGGAGGACCCGGGATCAATTCCCAGCACCCACGTGGCAGCTAACAACTGTCTGTAGTTCCAGTTCCAGGCAAACACCAAGGCAAATAAATAATAAATAAATAAAGTTTTTTTTTTTTTTTTTTTTTTTTTTTTTTTTTTTTTTTTTTTTTTTTTTTTTTTTTTTTTTTTTTTAAAGAAAAGAAAAACATTTTGAAAGTTCTGTCTTTCCTGTGGCTGAAATGAGCACCTAGCTCTATGAACAGAGAAGTTGAGAACCCCAGAGAGTCGGTGGATTTTACAGGTCCCTTCTGCCCGCCTCTGTCCTGCCCCTTGAAGATATCTTGGTTCCTATCCCTCACTGCTCCTCTTTCTAAAGCCCAGCTCTTCTGTCTGATTTTTCAGGTGTTGGCTCTTACTTCATCCTCTCCAGGAAGGAATCCTGGAATCTGGCTGACCATTCCACCCAGGTTATTTTCTTCTCTTTCAGAATTGAAATGGGGACTGGCAGGAAGCCATTTCCAGAGAGGCCACTAAAGTAGCTTGCTTCTTGCCGCCCGATTCTTGAGTGGCACTGTTTACAGAACAGTTTCCTGTATATTGTTTGTTGTGTTCGCAGGTGACCTTCTGAAGTAAACAAAGTGGTTACTAGTGAGAAAAGCCAGTCTGAGAGACCATACAATTAAACACTGAGCAACAGTTCAGTTCCAGGTCCGTACCCCTTTTCTTTCTAGGACATGGTGTCTCAAAATTGCTAATCTTTAACTGAAAATATGTACGTAGGCACTTGGCTCTTACATGTTTGACATTGGGTAGAAAATAAGATGTTTTTATCCTGCTAACATTTTTTTTCCCTGATTGGTAGTAGAGTATATTGACGTTTTTCTTGATAGGTGGGGAGAGAGCAGTTAGGACACATGAAGCAACATAACTGTAGCTTTCGGATGTTCTGGTGCCAAACCACAAGGCCACTGCCACCTCAACCTGGAGTCTATTTTATTTATTTGGCTTTGGTTTTTTGAACAAAAGAGGCACATTCTGAACTCAAGAATTATGATATCAAAATAAGACTCTGACCATTTCCATAGTATACTTTGGAATTGGTGGAGGATGAGACAAAAATCCAAAACCAAGTCACATGAAAGAATTAACAGTCTGTTGGCCGAGGCCACCTGGGCTCCTCCTATATCCATTTGCCAGTCCTGGCTGACAAACACATGCCTTTGGAATAGTGAAAGTCAGTACTTTTTACACTTGTCTTTTCTATTGGAAGAAACAATTGGCTTTATTAACTTGTAAACTTTCATGCAGGAGCATAGTTTTTCAGGCTTAGATTTTATGATCGTTAAATTATTAAGCTGTTTACAGGGTTTCACAGAGTATCCTCAAAGCATACTTAGTCTTTCTATTTATGTGAAGATTTAGTAAATTAGAAATAAGTCTACTGCACTTTTCACTGAAGCTTGTATTTGTAGGTGGTTGAGGAGGATGTAGACGATAAGGAAATGCTTCATTGGCCCATATATTACATTTATATAATAGACAAATAGATAACAGGAAAAGAAAATATATGTATTGAATGTTGTGAATTTATTTTGCCTTAGAAAACCCCAGTATTCATTAAATCAATTAAGTGATTCACTTAAAAAATATTTTTTGAGATGGGTGGGTCTCATGTAGTACAGCCTCCTGTAGCTTAAGCTGGCCTTGAACTCCTGATTCTCCTGCCTTAACTTCTTACATTCCAGGGATTGCAGACTGGAATTTTAAATAATAATATTTAAATTATTTTAAATAATAAAAGAAGTAAAATCAGAGTTGAGAGGTTTTTTTTTTTTTTTTTTTTTTTTTTTTTTTTTTTTTTTTTTTTTTTTTTTTTTTTTTTTTTTTTTTTTTTTTTTTTTTTTTTTTTTTTTTTTTTTTTTTTTTTTTTTTTTTTTTTTTTTTTTTTTTTTTTAAACCTCATTCTTGGTGAAAAATTTAATTTGTGAAATGTCATCAGAGTTGAGCCTATGCTAGCCAAGTATTCCACAGAGCTGTAACCCTTGATAAGGAATCTGAGGGCCCCCCCCCCAGGTCTTTTGGAACTGACACACAGCAATTCACAGCAGGGACACACACAAGAAGGAGCAAATAGTTTTTATATAGAAAAGGCTATGAGCATTTTTAAAAGGCTTTGAAAACATACTGGAGGGCTGAGCCTGGTGAGGCGATTCTGTGGGCGAGAGGACTGACTCCCAGCCGAAGTCTGCTGGCTTGAGTCCGAGTCCCAGAAAGGCAGAAGGAGAGAATTGAATCTGCAGTTGCCTCCTGACCTCCGCTTCACTCACAATAATAATAAATAAGTAGAAATGTAAGAAAACACTGTAGTAGAATTAATATTTATTAATCCACTCACAGTACCTCAAGGGTAAGTCCTTTAAAATTATTATAATATTTTACTGTGTGTGGTGGTTTTGGTGATGGAAGGTAGGTATAAGCCAATGTATTCTAATAGAGATCAACAGGCAAACTGTAGGAATCCAGTCTTTCTACCTGGTGTTACTTCCTGGACATGGAACCTATGTCATCAGGCTAGGTGGCAAGCCTCTTTGCTGCTGAACTATCTTGCTGACCCAAATGCAGGTAGGTTTTTTTAATTGCCTTTGTTTCATAGATAGACAGTGGAGGTTTAGAGAGGTGAAGTAATTGTCCTAATCCTGTTGGTATAAGTGGTTGAGCAGGAGTGGAGATTATCAGTAACAGCTCTGCTAGAATGTCACACTTGTCTTATGAGATGAAATACTTGCATTCTGTTCCATAGATAGCTATCTCTGTGCTTTGGTGAAAACCTAGCATCTGTTCTGAAGTGCCAGGTTTCATCTCCAGCACTGTGCTAACCAGGTTCCATGCCTGGAACCCCAGCACTTAGGAGCATAAGATGAAGGTCATCTTTGATTACATGGGGAATGTGCAGCCAGCCTGGGCTATGGGACACCCTCTGTCAAAACCAGAATATCAACAGAACCCTGAACCAAAGATCATGGCATTCCAGAGGATTGACTGTCATATAACTTTTGAAATTATGGAACTACCTTGTATATTATCTAATAAAACTGGTCACACACAGCCACTAAGCACTTTGAAATGTGACTAGTGAGACCAAGCAACAGAATTTAAGATTTTATCTTGTTTTAATGAACTTTTAAACTTGAGGTTTTCGAGTGGGACATAGAAGGATTTAGAGTGTGTTCTCTGTTGAGGGGCCGTATCTCGCCATTTTTGTGACTGTGTCTTGCCTCATTAGAATAGCCTGTGATTACATAGTGGTGGTGTTAATGAGGGTGAAGACAGACTTACAAATCAGATAATTGAATGTTTGAAATTAGAATGCCTCATAATAAAATCCTGTTTGATCACTCACACCTGAGATTGCCAGCCTGCTGTGTCTGGAATGATCGCCTCATAAATTTCTCTTAGTTTGGCGAAAGTCTCTTTGACACTCCTTTATCCTTTCCAGCTTCACATCAGAGTTCTCTTTTGTAGGGAAAAGAGCATCTTGGTCAGATTTAACAATCGGGGGTAATAAGAGACTAAAATGGACTTTGTGGGTAACAGTGTCCCCAGGAAGCCAGTGTGTTGTGTCACCCTGGGAAGCCAGTGTGTGTGTGTGTGTGTGTGTGCATACACACACACTGTCTTCCGTTTGCAGCCAGGCTCTGCAGAATCATGTTGACAGAGTTCTTGCCTATGGAGGTGCATCAGGTAATTTGGTGATAATGAAGCTGAGTTTCATTTCCAATGAGATCACATTAACTATGGACGGGTGCCTTTTATAATGCACTTTCACCTCAGCCTTTATGAGGCACTTAAGTTTGATGATTTTAATCTGTTCTTTGTGCTGATGAAAAGGGCCTGGGTGGTTGTGCCACTGGCCGTGGTGGAGCTTTGAAACAGGCTCCAGATGACAGCAGGCTTTGGATGTTAGCCACTTAGCCGACGAACTTAAACATGTCTGCAGTCCTCACATTTAGTGTGCTAGCACAGACATTTTTATGTTTATGGTTTGAACTGTTAACTTTAGCAGTAAGTATCTAGCCAAGAGTAGTTACTCAGATCCTTGTTAAGCTTTGGGTCAGGAATTCAGCTTTGATTTTTTTTTTTTTTTTTTTTGTAAACAAAGCTTGTTTCTCCAAACATGGTGAATAAGTAGGAAAGAAAATTACTTTTCTATTGTGTATTTTTCCTCCTAGACTCTTTACGCTACCTTTTAGAATTTTTTTTTTAAAATCTATTTTTATTCTATAATAATTGGTGTTTTCCCTGCATGTATGTCTCTGTGAGGGTGTCAGAAGCCCGGGCCCTGGAGTTACAGACAGGCAGGTGTGAGCTGCCATGTGGGTGCTGGGAATTGAACCTGGGTCTTCTGGGAGAGCAGCCAGTGCTCTTAACCACTGAGCCATCTTTCCAGCTTCCTGCTTTCTTCTTGAAGGTCAGGCCTTGTGTCATTAATTTTGGTGATTGTTGAGTATATCTTCAAGCAAGGCATGTATCCCAATGGGGGACTTTGGCTAAGACCTTGGGAACATTGGATTAAGGTGGCCTGTGAATGGACCAACCCTGCTAGACTTCATCTTTACAGTCAGTTAATGGAAAGGGAACTTGTATCCCAATGGAGGTGTTTATGCACACTCTGGCTTGTGGCATTGTGACTGAGAGGACCTTCTGTGTAAGTAGAAGTGTCCCACTAGGTAGATATTCAAAACTATTTCTGTCTTTGTAGATTCTGTATCTTCTATAACTGAGGGGCTATCCAGACCCATATGCATGTGATAACATGAGATCAACCCCTCCCATACATACAGCAAACAAAGATTCCTAAAGACATTTGATCCTTGATCTCTTTATTCAATTAAATGAGTTACATGTTTTGTATGTTGTATATGTTACATGTTGTGTATGTTCACATGTGTACATGTGTGCTACTTTATTTATAGATCCCAGGTCTCTGGCCTAATTTGGTGTTCGCTCATTGGCTTGGGTGTCTGGCCAGCATGCCCAGGGAGTCTTGTATCTCTCTCTGTTTATTGAGCACTGGGAAAATAGGCAGGCTCCCACAATCCCAGCTTTGACATGGGCTCTGTGGATCTGAATCCTGGTCCTTAAGCTTCTGAGGCAAGAGCTTTACCCACTGATCCAACTCCCCAGCCTTGACCCTTTTTTTTTTTTTTTTTCCAAAAGGAAAAAAATCCATACCAAAGACATTAGATGGATCCAATTCAGAGCAAATTGTTACTTCATGTTTTTGTATGTCATAACTTGTTCTACACTCTGCCATATCTATTGCACTATGGAATCTTCTGACTGTAGAGGGTGATTTCATGGTGGTTGTGGACATCTTAGCTTGCTATTTTGTAGCACTGGTCATGCTTTTAAGGCTAAAAAAACAAGGTGACTTAAGGCTGTTTTGAGACACAAGGAAAGGAAACGATTTCATAACTGTCAGTCATGTGAAACTTGGCAGGCCCTAAGCTCATTAGTGGTCACAGTCATAGGAGAGATAGCCAGTTGGGGACCCATGGTTAGCTTATTGCAGAACTCTGTCTGGCATAGTTGATGGTGTCACCCACCCCATTCTGCCAACTTCCAGTAACAACAACTTTTTGCTTTCCTTGTGTAGTATTAACTACAGTTTAAACACGATGCACCCCCCCCCCACTAATACCATGCTTCCTTTGATCCCTGGGGCCTTGTGTGGTGCTAGACAGGTGTTTGACCAGTGAGTGAGCTACATATAACCCTTAGCCCCCAAATCTGAAGATCTTGCCCTTCTCATCCTCGTATTTGGGAAATTTGTGAGTTTCTTCTAACCAAGTGGGTTAGAAGGAAGAGAGAAGATTGTTCTAAATCATGGCAGTTATTTTGTGCTTTCTTTCTAAAAGAAATTATAGGAATAGGTGGGCCTCTAAAATTTGTATAGTAACTTGAGAGTATTGAATACTGTGAATGTTAAATGGTGGTTGTTGGTTTCATGGAAATCAGTGGGTTGTTTCCTGTGGAATTTTAGAAGGAGCCATTTTTTGTTCTTATAAATGGAATGGGGGTGGATAATAGAAATGGGGAGTTGTGCAAACTAGTCTTGCTAAATACTTCTTTTCCACTTCTGCAGACACTCAGGGCTTAGGGGTTCTTGTCTCTCTATGAGGAGAGCACAAGAAAGAATATTTTGATTTCCGAGACTCTGTTTCCATAACTTATCTAGGATAAAGTATGTTTATTCTTACCGAGACTAATCTAACCTTTATTTTATTAGGAGTTTCTTTTTTAAAAAATAATCTTACCATTATTTTATTAAAAGTGTGAAACATAGCCAACATACAGAAGATTATTCTATAATTTCAACAAAAATGTTCCTTGTGTAGTCTGAATAAATTAATTGAATTTCACGTTTATAAAAGATTTACATAATTGCTCATTAATATAAAAGAAAAAATTGGTGTATACTCCTGTTTCTCTGGCTGGCTCAGTTAGTGTGTTCCTAGGGAATACCTGCTGTTGTCTGAGGCTGGGATACTGGGATGAGCTGGGGGAAGAAAGGCTGGATGAGGTATTGTGATTGATCCCTTGGGGATGGTGTCAGAATGGAAAGGGAAACCAGCGCAGGTATTCTGCTATAGCCTGGGGCTGGGGCTGGGCACTGGGACTGGAGAAACAGAAAGAGAACCAAAGATTTGCAGCCAGCCCACCTGGTTCCCTGGCAGAAGTACTAGGGGCTTGTTTTTTTCTTCATTTTCTGTTTTCTAAAGAAAGCTTTAGCTTTTCCATGATGAAAAAAATTCAATTTTAAAAAATAGTGCACTTTCATTTTAGCCAAAGAAAAGCTAGTTAATTCTCTTATAAATTCTCTTGTTGGGTTTATTTTGAATCACTCATTTACTTTTAACTTTTCCTTATTTCTTTAAGTAATAAAGCCTCTCTGATGTCTGTTGATGGTAATCCGCATGGCTGGCCCTCTGAGGTGTATAATGCCGGCCCTCTTAGGCAGTGTTTATTCTGAGGAGCCAGGTGGACTGCAGCCTGTGCTTGATGTTGCCTTCCCACATGCCTCAGCTTTTAGGTATCTTCATTTTGTGACAAGACTGGATCAGGCGGCCATGACGGTTCCTTCTTGATATCTGCAAATGGTCGCTACACTGACTTCAGCTGTGAGGGGAGAGACATCAGCTAAGGCTTGATTTTTTTTTTTTTTTAATCTCATTGTTCTGAATGACTTTAGTGTGATTGTAACCACACAAATATTTATATACATATAACTGAACCAGAAATCCATACTTGCCGTTTCTCTTTGCCATGCAGTTCTGTTCTGTAACTTTTTATTGAAAGAGTGCTACCCAGAGACCCAATGAATTGTTTCTATGCCCAGGAGTGAGTTTTAACCTATAGTTTAAGAAACAAGTGCATAGGAACCTAGACCAGGCTTGTGTTTTAACAGAGGCAGCCCCATGGTGTGCTTGTGGCATTCTGCAGGGTGTAAGACCTTATTTTCTGGGCTTGTGGGTCCAGGTCTTGAGATTGCCCTTACTTGATTTGACATTTTGACTGAATATCACCCTGAGTACTGTCCCTGCATTTATGGTATTTTTTTTTAAGAATTATTTATTATGTATACACTATACAGAAGAGGATACCAGATGTCATTATAGATGGTTGTGAGCCACCATGTGATTGCTGAGAATTGAACTCAAGACCTCTGGAAGAACAGTCAGTGCCCTTAACCTCTGAGCCAACTCTCCAGCCCCATGGTACTTTTAGAGTAGTAATGGAGCATGCAACTGCAAGCTAGAATTAGACTGGGCTTCTCCTGTTTCTGCTGTCTTCATGTTGATTATTTGTTATGTACATTCTTATTCTGCCCATGTTTACAAGTTCTACTGTGAATGTGGAAAGTTGATGGCCACCACAGTCATAGGTGAACTTTGTAGAGACTTGGTCCTATCTTCCAGAACTGTGACAATCTGTCTGCCAGGCACTTTCTCAGAGGCCCCTGTTTAGTGCTTGGGCATGTGTGGTCTTTGCAGCCTGTCTAATGGCAGGCTTGTGTGGCATTTGGAGTTCAGACTGTTTTTCCCACTTGACCAGACATTTTGGCAGAGGTGATATGACAGTTTCTAAGGAGAGAGCTGTGTATTGTTCTCTTTATGATTTTTAACTTGTTGAACAAGGTAGTTTGAAGTTAGAGTTAGAAGGTTATTTTGAGGCTCAGAATGGTTTAGGAAAGGTCTGTATATGTTCATCTGTTTGGGTCCCAGGAACAGCAAGACAGTTTTTATTTAGCTCTTTGTGAACATGACATGTCCCTTGAAAACAAAATTTGAACTCTCCTGGAGTCATACTTTCTGGGCAGATTTGCGTCAATGATCATCTTAGAAGTTGAAATTACTTTTATAATATCTCTTGTATTGGAAAGAGGTTGTACTGGACCAAGTAAATATATGATGTGGTCCCTATCTTCAAAGGTTTACATTTGCCTTAGAAAACAAAAATCTAAATACATAAAATCATCTAAACTAGTGATCAAGTCACATATACAGCAAATGCGACCTTAGATAACTCTAGGTAAGTAGAATTAGAGAAGAGAAAATAACTGAAGACCCATATTTGATTGGCTAAAACAAAATAACCAGCATGGTTGTTGTAAAAAGGTAACTTAGGAAATCTGGGGCATCCAAAATATCTGCATAAATAAAGTCGTTGTTTATTTATCTTTTAGAAATTCCCTGAATCTTACATCTTTTGAAAAAAATAGCAGATTAGGAATTTGTCATAGAAGACAAGAAGACATTTCTCAGAGGAGTAACTGTTCTTTAGATTATATGAGGCTTGAGATGCAGGCCTCCTCTGGGACTATAGTCCATAGGGAGGATTGTGTGGTCCATGAGTGTGAAGAGCATCCGGAAGCCTCATTTGCACACAAGGCTCTTCTTTCCGTTCTGAACTACATAGCTATCAATTAAAGCTTTCTCGGCCAAGTTAGCAAATGGCAGTTTACATCAGGCATAGAAACAAAGCCGGGCACACTACTGCACTTAATTCAGGGGTGCCCTCTCTTCCTGGAACAGAGACTCTGGCCTCCTGTGTGGTTGTCTGAACATTAGTAAATTATTTTTTTCTGATCTCATGGAGAAAGGTCTTCACTATAGAAGTATGTGACTTCCCTAACCAAAGAAGGAAACTGTTCTTAAAAGTGTGCGTGTGCGTGTGCGTGTGCGTGTGCGTGTGCGTGTGTGTGTGTGTGTGTGTGTGTCTGGATGAAGGAGTTGGATCATCAGGCATGGTGGCAAGTGACTGAGTTACATTTCCCCATCTCATTGTTTCCGAACACTGATCCCCTTGCACATATTTGCCTGCTGTTTTTCTTTACTTATTGCTGGTTTTGCTCAATCTGTTTAGTGATTCTAGTGTGTGGCTGACCACTTGGTATTGGATAACCAACTAGGGCTTATCCCTGAAGATTACCCTTTGTGTGGTCAGCATTTCTTTCTTGCTTAGGGTTTTTTTTTTTTTTTTTTTTTTTTTTTTTTTTTTTTTTTTTTTTTTTTTTTTTTTTTTTTTTTTGTCTATGTTCTAAGATTTCCCCTTTCCATGTAGCCTGTCCATTGGTGTTGAACTGGTCCTGGGCTTCTTTTGGCAGCCGGATTGTTTTGGTATCATGATATCATGGTATCATGAGCTGTAAGTTCATGACGGTAGACTGAAACAGAACTTTGGCAGGAGATATTGAATTCTCCACAGTGTCATGGTTTTTGGCTTCATAGTAGAATGATGCCCCAAATATCTAAAATACAACACAGAGAAGTTGGATAAATACTGAAAGTGGAGCTCATATTTTGAAACTAATTAAATTTTTTTTATCATAATTTACCACTTTCTTTGGATTAATTTTTCATAGAGAATTTTCTTTGGGCTAGGAATAAACCAACTAAATTTTCTTTGGGTAGTGGATAAACCATGTACCATTCGAACTTGAGGACCAGAGTTTCTTCAGTATCTTTGCACCCTTGAAAATGCCAGGTGGGTATCATCAGCCTCTTGTAATCACAGCGTCTGGGAAGTGGAGGTGAGAACCTGGATAAGCAAGTTGCTAGATTAGTCGCCACATAGCTAGTGAGAGGCCTTGCATCGGTGAGCAAGCTGCAGAGTGTCGGGGAAGACTGTTGATGTTAACCTTTGGCCTCTGTGCACATGTACACATGTACTCCTACACATACCTACACACCCGAGCGCATACATCTGAACCACCCCCAGGAGCACATGCAACAGCAGCAGCTTGTTTTTTCGGTTTTTAAAATTCACCTTCCCCTCAGTTTAAAACTTGTACAAGTAGCTGTTTTATAATGTGCCAGTATCTCTGGAGTCTTGAAGTTCAGGAAGCTGTTATAGATGCTTCTGCCAGTGAAATGTGGCAGGGAGGACTGTGTGGTCCATGAGTGTGAATCTTAATCTCTGTATCTATTAGAGGTGGAATGAGCTGCTTGACCAGCATACCCTGTCATGTTCCCTTTGTTATTTGGAAATGACAGTGTCATCGTGAAAAAGCCCACTACTGCCTTCCATCCTAGCATATTTGAAACAAGAAGGCTGCCCATGAGTAAATGTATGGAAATATTGGGGTTGCTTTAGATGAAAACATGGGCTATGGCTGAGGGAAGTCTCTGCTAAACATGTTAATGACAGATTTAAATGCATTTAATGATGGATTTCTGTTGGCTGCCATCCAGAGAGATTTCTTTATTTTCAATGATTTGAGGGGCATTCTTCAGGAGTGGGGGTGGGATGTCACATGGTCCTGTGAAAGCACCTTTTTGAAGCAAGATGGGCCTGTGCTCATTTGACCTGAGTTGAAGAAGAGTCATGTTATCAGGTGGGCCTGTGCTCAACTGACATGTAATGAATGACACTGATGCAGGAGTTGAGAATCACTGGTCTCTAGCTTTTGTTCTGCTGATACACAATATAGGTGGTAATTCACTTACACTATAGGAACATCAGCATTTTCTAGGTTTTGGGGGAGAAATTAGTCTGCTAAGTCAGTATTATCTCAGAATTGGGAAGACATGACATAAAAAATAGGAATTTGTGGATTTTTGTAAGGATTGGGCAGAAGTCATGTGTCTACACAGAATTTGAACTAAGATTTAGTAAGTGTTGTGTGTGTTGATAAGAGTTCCAGGAGACTGCATGATCCCCTTGTCTGTTAACATCCTGAACAGGCTGTGACTTTTTCTAAGTTGGAGAACTTGGGGTGGGGGTGGGGGCTGGACCCTGAGGAGCATCATGTGCACACCCTCCACTCCCACTCCAATCTGGGTTTTTTGCTAATTTTGGAAGAAAGAGAGGAGAAGTCAGCTAATGGGAAGTGAGTTAGTAAGTCTTTCGATAATTGGAACGAACCTTGTCAGGAGGCCTTCTATGTTTCCTAAGCAGCCAGCAAGGCAGAAGGTCTCACTTGACACTGAGGTTTTTCCTGAGTATGTGGAGTATGTGATGGTGATAAGTAATTCCTAGATAGCCAAAACCTGGGAAATTGCCAGTGCCCTTTAAGGAAGGTGCAGGGTGTGGGGAAGGAGCCAGGCGGTGCTCTGAGTGCTCAGGTTTGTTTGGCAAGCCTCTACTTGTCAGGAGGGTGCTGTTCCTGGAAGTGAGCAGCTGGGAAATGGAAAGCGAGCCTGCACTCTGCCCTCGTCATTGTCTGTGTTTGTGCTGGTTCTCAGATGCCCATGAGGAGTTGGTCTTAATCAACACAACAGCCATGCACAGCTCAAAAGCAGAAAACCAAGACCTACTTTCCAAAATGTTCAAATGTCACACTCAAGTCCCCACTGAACTAAGTTTGTGGCTGTGTGTGGCCACTGGGTTTCCCAGAGTCCAGTGTTGCCCTGTCATTTAGAGCTCTAGGGAAGAATTAGATTTCATGGAATTTTCACCTTCATGGAAGAAACTCTTGGTTGGGGTAGTTAGGTAGTGTCTGTACCACAGGAGTCTTTAGGTTGAAAGCATCCCTTCAAATCTTGGAATTTGGGACAGTTACTAGTTTAAGGGAAACTAAGCTGTGTATCTGGAGTTCATTCTGGGATGGAGATGAGGAGAGCTCAGCTCTCACTTATATTTTGATAAGACATATTGGCATATCATGGACTCAAAGTTGACATTCATATAAGTAAAAACCTGCTCATCTTCAAGGAACACATAGATAAGTTATGAGTCTATTGTTTGGATTTATTTAGGGCATCTCACATGGTACACAGACAACTTTGTATCATTTAGATTCTTTGAATCTGGATATTGGATTCTTTGGAGAACCTAAGTTGCTGTTCTTACCTGTAAGGAACTGCTTGATTATGCCAGTTAAGAATTCCACTGCAAAAAGAAAAAAAGAAAATAGATTAAAAAAAAAAAAAAAAGAAAAAAGTTCCACTGTTTAAGCTGTTTCCCAGGGCTTGGGAGTAATTAATGTTCCTTTGAAAACTGATGAGCTGATCGTCAGGAGGTCATTTGAGCCAAAGATTTGTTTGTTTAAAACTTGATATGCAAAGACTGGAACCTGCGGTTCATTTACACTCTGACTCTAAACATTATCTGTCCTGTTTACTCTTGTGTCCTTTAGGGTCCTCTGAGACCTTGTCCCTACTAGTGCTTGTAGGTTATGCAAAGTAAGGATTTAATTACCTTTTGGGTTCTTCTATTGTAGCAACCATGGGAATTCACCTCTTTTCTGCTTTTCCATCTTGAGTAGGAGTAGCTGTTTCTTCATCAATTAGAAATGGAACCCCTGCAGCCTTTCCTTTGCCCCATTGGCTTTTGATCTTTCCTAGGTTTGCCTCTTCCTTCTTCCCTCCCCTCTCCCCTCCTTACCTTATTCCATGGTGAGGGTTGAACCTAGGTTTTGCTCATGCTGGGCAAGCACTCTGCCACTGAGCCATACCCTCCCTAAGCCTCCTTTCCCTTCTCTGGGACATTTTACAAAAATCGTTGGCCAGATCTAGAATTCTTAGGTTTGGGGTGGTTGGAAAAATTGAGGTTCTACACATTTGTATTCTATATAAGAAGACTCTTGAGGTTCCCTCCCCACCAGGACTGAGCTAAAGGTCTACATATGTTAATCATGTACTCTCTACAGATATAAACTAGCTCTCTCATTTGAGTTTTGCATTTTATAGTTTAAAAATCCTAAGGGCTAGGCTGGAGAGAAGGCACAGAGGTTAAGAGTGTTTGCTGTTCTTTCAAGGACTCAGGTTCAGTTCTCAGCATCCACATGGTATTTCACAATCTCCTGTAACTTTAGTTCCTGGGGTATATGACACCCTCTTCGGGCTTCTGAGGACAACGGGCAATCATGTGGTATATACATGCAGCCACCTCACACATACGTATACATTTATAATAAAACAAATAAAACTTAATTCCATGCATTGATTTCAAAATACAGTGTTGACTTGGTATAAGTTTCTTTTACCTTGAAAGAAGACTGAGCACATTTATGGTGCCAAACATAAAACAAGGAGCAGTATTGTAAATTAGAAGATCAAGTGACTGTTTGTTGGTCAGGGCACTGATAGGTGACAGATTTCCCATTCCTGCCACTGTTTTGTCATTATTCCTCAGAGGAATTAGGTTAGTTCACTAAGCTTCTAGGCCTCAGAGATGTGCTTCAGAGTGGTCGTCAGTGCTAACTAGATTGGCCAGGAAGAACTTTGGTTCTGTTCGGGGCAATAGTTTTCTCTTCACCCCAGATATCATGTTGGTGAAATAAAATTTAACATGCAACACATGGCTTATGGATATGACTATTACTTGAGTGCATTTAACAGACTCTAGTTTGTTTTACAGAACAGTTAGTTCATAGTCACATGTAACATGTTGCTGTACAGGGATACCTATGATGTCTATAATAATTCAGTAACGAATGACTCATCATTCACCAAGATTGCAAGGAATAAATAGTATTTTGGTATTTGAGTTCTTTTATGCATGGAAATCTTTTTTCTGTTCTACTTATATGAATTAATATGAAATTTGGTCCAATACATATTTTTCTTTTATAAACATTTTCCTGCACAAAAATTAACTTGGATAAACTAAGCTTTATTCCTGACTGTCTGTCTTAATCATTTCCTTTCCATGGTTAAGTAGTATTCCCTGTTATTTGTGAGGCTGATGTAACAACACAGCTGTTGAATGCCTGGCATTTCTGCTTCTGGTGAAATGCTATTTGTGCAGGTTTATCTGATCCAGATGTGTGACTAGCAGGCTCCATTTCTAATTATAAGAGCAGCCAAATTCCATTATGAGCACATCATGGGACTCTCAGGCTGAGGCGTCCCGAGAGGAGAACGTCTGGTTCATTCTCTAGCCTTTCAGCAGAGCCACACTTCACAAACCACTTCAGCACCAAACAGAGCACTAGGAGTGTTTCCCTTATGTATAGACTGAACTCTTGGGCTATTGGACTTACACCCGAAAAAAGAAGCAGTTCCCTCTGCTCTGACTTTCTTGTGACAAGGGAAAGCAGATTTGGGCCCAGAAAAGTTTGACTTCATCTGGCTGGACTCTGCCGGCCCTGCTTAGGACCTGGAGTGCTTCTTCCGACGTATTCTGTGCTAAGGGAGAAATGGTGGAAGAGTTGGTTGGCAAGTCCAGCTTTACAGGCAGGATGTAGCTCTCTAGTTTTTTGTTTAAGAGTCAGGTGGTAAGTTTGTGACAGCTGGTCATAACTCTTTATGAAACCTAATATGGAATGAGATATTTCATTATATATGTATTTATGGTAATGTGCTTAAATGACCAAATATATAAGCAATTAAGCATGCTATTGGAGCTGGGGGATTATCAAAATGTACATGGGCTTATGAATATAGATAAATGTCTCTGAATAAGTGTATAAATAAATAAATATTCTTTATCTTGACCTTGAATCTTGGGTTCCATTGAAATCTTGGGTTCTATTTGGATCATGTACAAGCTTTCTGTGGCCTCTGGCTGTTCTCACCTGCAGAAGACGAGGAACACACCTGCATCATGGAGAAAGGGCTTTTATTGCTTGGCTCACCAGAAGGGATAACCATCAGCATATTGGTCAGTCTTTGTTCTGGGTTCCGTGGGGTGACAGGGAGTTGTTCACATAGCTCTATCTCACCCAGCAGTGAGTGTGTGTTGCTGCCTAGCAGTGCTGAACTTGGGAGCGCCTCTGCTTTTATAGCATTCAGTAAGTAGATGAGCTGGCTTCTTTCTGCAGGGCCATGGTTGTTCCTGCAAATGTAATGTGGAGAAATAGTCCTAGTACAAAGAGGCTGAGAAGAACCTGTAGGTGATGAGAGCCAGTTTTGATGCTGTTTGGTTTCTGTCCAGTTATATGGTATAAGAAAGACGAGGGCCAGCGCTAAGGCTCAGCAGGAAGAGGCATTTGCCTCCCAGCCTGAGGACTTCAGTTTGATCCTTGGGATCACATAGTGGAGGGAGAGATTGGACTTAGACATGTTGTCCTCTTACCTCAACACATGGACTATGACATGCACCAGTGTGTGTGTGAGTTTGTGTGCATGTACACAAACAAAATGTAGTAACAGAGTTTTAAAAACTTTATTTATTTATTTATTTGCCTTGGTGTTTGCCGGGAACACCAAGGCAAATAAATAAATAAATAAACACAGTTGTTAGCTGCCATGTGGGTGCTGGGAATCGAACCCGGGTCCTCTGGAAGAGCAGACGGTGCTCTTAACTGCTGAGCCATCTCTCCAGCCCCCGTAACAGAGTTTTAAAAGAGAAACTGATGAGCAAGGAAAATAGTACTGGCAACTTCATAGGGAGAAACATCAGGGAGTTATCGAGAAGCAGATTCATAACAGAGAGTGTGAAATGCTGGATAATCCAGAGTCTGAAAGTGCAAAGATGTTAAATTGGATGTTTTTCATAAGTCAACATTACTATGACTTCAGGATATAGTAATAGCACATTAAAATTAACATATACTTATATCAAACAAACAAAAAGGGTCACAGATCATGTTTTGGATGCTATTAGGTCCTTGAATCTTTTTGTGAAGTCAAAGCAAAGTTAGCTCTTTGGATGCACACATTAGATCGACTGTTTCTCAAGCATTATAATCTTTTTTTAAGGTATAAAAATTTTTCATATTCTCCATAAAAATATTTTTTAGATTAGAGTTGGGAAAGGCAAACCCTGTCTTCACCACTAAGCTCTCTGGAGTTCACTGAGGCTGCTGTTTGTGACCTTAGAGGACCCAGTGGAGGGCAGGGAGTGATGAGCCAAGAGGCTGCTTGTTGCCTAGGAAGGGTCAGAACCTGCTAAGGTCCTAGGATAATTAGACAGATGCCGAATGTCTGCTGAGGTTTTTTAGCACTTGGTAGCATTTGATTTTACTACTAAAGCATTCCAGGAATCTGCGCATTGAGGCCGCTTCTCTGAGGGTGCAGCAGAGCACCTTCTGAAGCAAACTGAGACACACAGTTAACTGCTTCGCTCTACAGTGGACTAGCTTGTTAGGCTTGCCTTTTTCCCCCCCTCTGTTTTTAAAAGATTTGCTAGTTTTTATTTTTTGTGTTTAAGTGTTTTGCCTGCATGTATGTATCACATGTGTGTAGTGCCTTCAGAGGCCAGAAGAAGGTGTTAGGATCCTCTGGAAGTGGAGTTCCAGATGGTTCTGATGCATCATGTCGGTGCTGAGAATTGAACCCAGGTCCTCTGGAAAAGCAGCTCATGCTCTAACTTGCTGTATCATCTCTCCAGCCCCAGTTTCTTATCTTCTAAAAATACCTTTTGTTTAAATAAATCTTTATTTTTGTCATTTAATTAAAAATAGTTAATTTGATTTTAATTTTGTGTAGTGTCCATGTGTGTGGTAGACATGTGCACATGTATGTGAATGCACATACAGCTATATGTTCTCCTGTGTGTGCTGCATGTGAAGGCCAGAGGTTGACAGTGTCTTCAGCCTCTCTGCATTTTATTCAGAGGGTCTATTGCTGAATAAAAGCTCTCTGACTTGGCTAGTTTATATAGCCTCACTGCCCTGGGCATCTCGTCTCCCTTTCTAGAGTGCTGGGATTAAATTGGACCACCACTTGGCCAGACTTTTGATGGATGCTGGGCAGCTGAACCATCCTCATGTTTGGGTAGTGGATACTTGACGCTGAACCATTTTCCCAGCCCCACAAATGAAACTTTTCTAATGTGTGAGACTGAGTGATTTGCTGTACCATGTCAGGTGCTTTTCAGTCACTGACTCTAGCTCCAGGCATTGAATCCCTCTTTTGGCCTGTTTTGGTTGGTACCTGGACTCGTTCTTATCTGTTCTCTCATATACATACTCTACCCAAATAAAAACCATGTCAAGAATGTAGGAGGCTAAGTATGGAGAATTTGTGATTCCAGTTACCCTGTTTGTTTTTTAATCTTATGTGTTATTTTCTTGCATACTGTGTAAAGTTGTTACTTTAATTATTTCTCCATGCCAAAGCCTGAGCTCTGAAGATGGTGGGAGGGGTGTTCTTTCTTCAGTGTTTGTACCAGCATGACCCCAAAGTAAGTGCTCTGCTGTGTGTCGGTGATTCAGTACATCAGTGTGTTGCATATTCTTGTTGCTGCAAGGAGACCAGTCTCTTAGATGAGGTCCTCAGTCTTGGGCAAGTGGTTGGATGTCTTTGGATGCCATAAATTGCCTCACCTTATTCTATGTGATGGTGATAGAATTTATAAACTCAGATGACAGATGAAACCTACAGATTTGGTTTGGGTTTTGGCTTCATTTTGTGTTTATGGAAAATTGGAAGTGGCATTTAAGTACTTAAGAGATTCATAGAAAAGATCTCTAGTGTCTTTTGAAAAACTGAGAAACCTATCCCTGTGACTTGCCTTCATGTTAGTGAAGGTTAGGGCTGTGTGTACAGTCCCCCTGTCTCTTTCTCTCTTTACTCTGAAACACTGAAGTACGTATTTTTACTATCATGTAATAGTTTAACTAAATAACTAAATATGGAAAACTAGCTCTCTGTAGCCATCTTTTTTTTCCCAAGGGTAGAAAGGGAAGGTAGGTTTTGTGTGAATGGGCACTTGTTTGTGATCCTTGCAGGCTATAGTATTTGATGTATTAGAGAACCTGTCTTTGAGAACTGGGCCCTCCATCCTTTTGGAGTTGGTGGTTTTGATTGCTGACAGTATGAGAAAGGAAGAGAGAGTCACCCTAAGGAAACAAACTCAGTGCTCTGTCTGTGGAGTAAGAATGGGAAATACCTCCGTCATTAACTGGTAATGAAAAGTGTGTTCAGGCATTTAGAGGGTGTTGGCCACATTGTTTGGCAGCCAGATAAAACATTGCAAAGGCTCTAAAGATATAACATATATCTCTTATTGGAGAGACAGTCATTGTGTCATTGTTTCTATTTGTAATGGTGCTATAAATTGTAGCAGATTGAGAACAATTATTTAGGAAAGTGAAATTTGTCAGGACAGAACAAATACATTTGTTACTGCCTTGAAATCTTTTTTTAAAATTAATTATTTTTTTATTAAAGGTATTTCTTTTTTTTTTAAACTTTATTTATTTATTTATTTATTTGCCTTGGTGTTTGCCTGGAACTGGAACTACAGACAGTTGTTAGCTGCCATGTGGGTGCTTGGAATCGTACCCGGGTCCTCTGGAAGAGCAGACGGTGCTCTTAATCACTGAGCCATCTCTCCAGCCCCACTGCCTTGAAATCTTAAAATTTTGAGTTTGGGTTCCCTGCCATCACACATGCCAGAAATCCCAGGAGTGGCTAGAATGGGGAATTTCAAACCATGCTTAAGTAGAAAAGTAGCTTGTATGTTGATATGACTGAGTAAGATTATATGATGATTCCTTTAGACACATGAACTGCTTATTTAATTCTGGGCTTAGCGAGTAAAACTGACTTTGTTTGACTCTTTACCTGCAAAATGAGCGAAGTTCTTACTTGAAGGGATTATGTAAGTGATGTGCAAATAACACCTTATATGTTCTTATTATCTCTATAAAATTCAGATTTAATTGGGAAAATTGAGATTTGTGTTGTTATAGATCACCATTACCTAGCACATTCTTTTCTGTGCATGAAGGCTGCGGACATTTATACTCAGCAGCATTCATCTTGAAGGAATTTTTTTGGCAGTTTGTTGCTTTGAGGTCTAGTGTTCAAGAACCTTCTACTGTTTAACTTTCTCAGCTGACATGCTAATTGCATTCCTTTTCCTGTAGGATGTAATTGCATGTAGTATGTATATTTATCCTATGGCAAATTTGGAAATTCTCACACAGCTATATTCAGGAGAAAAGACACCACATTTAGTACACTCTAGGTTTGTGTAATATTTTTTGGTTTTGTTTTGTTTTATAGTGACATTTCTTCAAGGATACTCTCAGGGATATTTTGGTGATTGAGTTAGCATAGAATTCAGACAGAATGGAGAGAGTAATTGTTGAGTCTTTATTTTGGGGCAGAAGATAATATATCTATATTGAAAGGAATTGTTATCTTCCAGCTTTCTTACTGGGGCACCTAGTTCACCAAGGCTACAGGCTGCCTAGCTGCCTAGCTGTGGGTACTCTGCTGCTCCTGCAGGGCTGCTGTCCCTCAGGAGTACTGAGTCCCAGCACTTGTGCCCTTGGGACTCTGTCTGCAGAAGCCAGTGTGGTGGGCTGAGACAGTGGGTTATCATTTGGGGATTTTGGTAAATAAGACTGAGTCTGTATTGGTGTGGGTGTGGTAGAGGGATTATAGCTTGGTTGTATGGGAAATACAAACTTTATATAGACTTGGAGAATATATTTAAAAATGCAAAGTGTTTTGAGAATCGAGAGGTCTTTCCTTGTTGTTTGGTTCCTCAAAAATGAGATCAGAATACAGATAATCCCAAAGGAGCTGCTGATTAAAGGATATTTTAAAAATTTCCATTGCAAATTTTAAGTGCTGAAGTTAATGTTTTTCAAATTAGTGCCAATTGTAATATGCTAGATGGGAAATCACATCCTGGGATCGAAGAGTAATACTGATCTGAAAATATGATTTGGAATCTCTGATCTTGTCAGGGGCAATAAAAATTAAAGTATTCCTTATTTGTCAGCTTCTTGCATAACTCATGAAAGAAATCCAGGAACCCCTCCCTCAGTAATTCTCTTGGGTAGCAGGAGCAGTCCGGCTAGTGGGAATATGGTCCAGTTCTCTTCCAGGATCTCTGCTCCACCCCCTAGCCATTCATTTTCCTCTGGGTGAGTAGGGAGTGACTTAGAACCAGGAAACTGCTTGCTATATCTTGTTCCAGTAACAGCTGCCAGTTCAGAAATGCTCATCTTTGAAGGTGTGACCTGAGCAGTGGTTGTAGAACAATCTTATTTTTTCTTTAGAGGTGTGTGGTTAAACGAGGTACTCTCCAGGGGAAGTTTCTCCTTTATTAGTGACTCTAATGTCATATACACAAAGGTCCAAATCATGATCATAGACCCTCATGGTAGGAGGGAGTCTTCCCATCATTGGGATTAAATACTTAAATGGAGGTCTAAGAAATTGAGTCATTCAGAACAGAACTCAGATTCAGCTCAGATCTCAAGTTTGCCATGTCTTTGTCACGTGGATTGATTCAGGCTACAATGCCATGTGGTTGAAATCCTTGAGAAAGAATTTTCACCTTAAATATAGTTACTATCAGGTGGATTACTGAAGCCTGTTTCTTTTCAGTGTTTACCAGTGTATTTGATTGCTAAGAAGCACTTTTAAAATAACTCTCAAGAGTAGCTGTAGTGAAAGCAGGCCCTTCTCTGTGTTAGCAGTTTCTGTGAAATGTGCGATACTGAAGGTGATAAGTTTGTACTGATGTTAGAAAAAGTACTATTTTTGTTCATTTAATTCATCAAGCATGGAAAAACGTATAGACAGTGCTACTCCAGGGCTTACCTGTTAAGAGCATTAGCTTTCTTACAGGATAGAACAGGCACTGACAGAGAACTGGATATGGGGATCCAATTGCACAGAATTAGCTTTGATACATGTGATTTTCAACTTCTTGAGTTTTTTAAACTCACTGGCATCAACCAATACCCACAAGATAAAAATTAGATTAGGGGGAAATTATTACTAATTTTTACTGATTTTTGGCTTCTGAATTAGATAAGAGAATCAAGAACATACAAAGGCATCCCATGAAATACCTGATAGGATATGATATTAGAGACCAGAAGTTTTACCACAGAATTGTCTTAAACCCCAGAGAAGACTAGTCGGAATTCATGAGAGATGAGTAA
This sequence comes from Sigmodon hispidus, assembly GCA_004025045.1. Lineage (NCBI taxonomy): Eukaryota > Metazoa > Chordata > Mammalia > Rodentia > Cricetidae > Sigmodon > Sigmodon hispidus. Next base: position 4,238 of record PVIH01012910.1, on the reverse strand, counting down.
ATTCCTCAGGAATGTGGGAGACAGGATACAGTGTGGCACAGCTGTGTGCGGGGTGTGGGGGTGCAGGGGGGTGTCTGGAGGGTTTTCCTGAATGAGCAGTCTTGGATCATTGGCTGATTGGAGCGGTAACACAGTACTGCACACAACTCAAACATGAGTTTTATCAGGCCCTCCACACTATGAAGACTTTAAGTAGTAATGATGGTCACAGCATTGTCTTAATCTAGGATAGAGGGTCTTGGAACATTGAAAACAGAGATTGCAGTAAGGTCGTTCTGTGAAAATCAAGGCTGTGGGACTCGGAAGAATCCTAATTTGGATTTATTATTTCAGGGTCTCTTGAAGGCTTAGCTTGAAAGCACAGCTGCTCATAATGCAAAACTACATTTCCAGAGTCTGCACAGCAGGTGTTTGAACAACAAGGGATGTTTTTGCACTCATCTCTTACACTTCAGTTACAAGTGTGATTTCAGGGGATATTCTTTAGATGCATCACTGTTTTGAGTGTAACATCTCTTAGATGTGGTATCTGTTAAATGAGCTATGTATAGTCTATCATCTATCTGTCTGTCTGTCTGTCTATCTGGTTTTCTGGAGACATGGTCTCACATAGCCCTGGCTAGCTTTAAATTTCCTATATAGCTAAGGATAATTCTAACTTCTGGTTCTCTTTCCTCAACTTCCCTAGTGCTGGAGTGGCAGACATATACCACCACACCCAGTTTTATGCAGAGCTATTCCCTAGGGCTTTGTTCAGGCTAGGTCAGCTGCACACTAGCAACTGAACTACATCTCCCAACCACAGTTACAGTATTGTATTGATCAGGTGCTTCTTGTAAAGTTTTTTTGGGCATTTTTGGATTCCCAGACATAAATATTGTCTGTGAAATGTCAAATAATGTAAAATAGAGGCTGGACACTTTGTGAGTGTGACTCGTTGAAGATTGTATGCCTATGTGAGCTCCAGGAAGGGTTGGTTATAAGGATGCTGTTTTCACACTAGTGGATCACGTGACCTGGATCTCGGTGCTCTTTAATCTCATGGCCTTGGACAGTCATCTATGATGACCACTGAACTGGGGCAGTTAGTCTGTGTCGGCGCGGCTCTCCAGGCAAGCACCAGAAGAGTGGGTGTGGTCATGTGAGGGAAAATCTAGAGCAGTCTCCAAACATTGAATGCCAGGAATTTTGCTGGGGAACCCGGAAGTAGTTCCTGGTGGGATCACAAAGATGAAGTGTCCTTATTTTTCAGCCTAGGGCTATGCACCATTTTGCTTGTTTGTGTAGGAGGATGAGGGTGAAAATGAAGCGAAGTGATAGCCTTTCTCACACTCTAGCTTAAACGATGACATTGTAGGGTCTGGATACTGAAGATTAAGCTAAATTTCATCTCAAAAATCTTCCTTGCCTTTGAGAAGTATGAGATCTTTTGCAGGACAAGGCTGAGCTTGGGAACAGGGAGAGGCAGTTGTATGAAATAGCATTCTCCTGAAGTGCTTTGGAAAGGTTTGTTTTGAAATGACATCCCGTGAGTCCTGTCTGTCTTAGTGTTACAGCACATAGGACTTTATTTGGCTGCTCAAGGCTTTAGCTGTGTTGAAGTCTGTTGTTTTGGTTGCTGCTTTCTTTAACTCATATGAATTACCAAAATTAACTTAAGAAGAGTAAGCTGAGATACTGTGCTCTGGTAGATATTTTCTCACAATTGGCGGATGACTACTGCTTACCAGGAAATTTAAGTTTTGAATCTGTACCTTTTTGAATGCTGAACTCATATTAAAAAATATTATGATTTTGGAGCACTGTTATTTTACATAATTTTAGATTAGGGATGTTCAACAGATAGGCATCATGGAAATATTTCAAACTCTGGGAAAACTCTAAAATTAAGAGGGTTCTTAGCATTTGTGATCAAGAATTCTCAGTCCAAATTAGAAATTATAAAAGTCAGATTTGTAGAACTGAATTAGTAATAACATTATTATACTGTGCAGTATCCTATGCACATACCTCTGTATAGGAGTGTGCATGTGTGTGCACTCATGGATTTGTCTGGTATATATGCACATGTATGTGTATGCACTAATGTGTATTTGCTTTATAGCTAGAAATGTATGAATTCATATGTGTATCTTAAATTTGGCAGACAATCATCGGTTTCTTCAAAAAGTTTGCTTTCATTATTTGGAAATACATCTAAATATTTATTTAATGTTAAGTTTGCATATGTATACAATTGTGTGTTGGTATAATTTTTTTGAGATGGTCTTACTATGTAGCTCTAGCTGGCTTGAAGTTGTGTTGACCAAAGTGGCCATAAACTCACAGATATTTGGCTGCCTCTGCCTCCTGAGTGTGGGGATTATATTTTGATGAGAGTAGCCACACAAGTAATTTTCAATGTTGTAAAGTGCCATTCAACTTTTCAGGAATGGCTCTCTTACTGACTTGTGCTGTGTGCATAGGGATAGGGACACTGAGTGAGTGATACTACAAAGCCTCTTAGAATAGGACTTCCTGACGGTGATCCTAAGATGGGCCATTCTTTTTGTCCATTTCTGTCATCAAGGGACTTCTGATCTTAACAAGTTTGTTTACAAATGCTGTTGTAAACTCACTTGTTACTGATAGGAACACACACACACACACACACACACACACACACACACACTCCCACACACTTTGCTTCTCAGGATCCTTGTCTACCTGGCTTTTCATTTAGTTCTGCTTTTGAGTTCTCTCACTAACCTTTAACTCAGCACATAGGTTGGGCTAGTTGGGTACAGAGCCCCAGGGGCCCACTTGTCTCTATCCCTCCCATTAGATTATGAGTTTTTAACATCACACTCGACTTTTTTTTTTAATGTTTATTTTTATTTTATGTGAATTGGTGTTTTGTCTGCATGTATAACTGCATGTAAAAGTGTCCCATGTGGATGCTGGGAATCAAACTCAGGTCCTCCAGAAGACCAGTCAGTGCTCTTAACCTCTGAGCCATCTCTCTAGCCCCAATACACTCAGCTTGGTATCAAACTCAAGCCTCCTTGCTTGCTTGACTAAGCACTTTACTGACAGAGACGTTTAACATCTGTGAGTTACAGTTCATATACAATACAGCCCACTTCTTTGACTATCAATTGCAACATCACAAGCTTATTTCTAAAGTGCACTCATTGCTATTATCAAATTCTAGGACCTTTTGTGCCTTAAAATCAAAACCTTGTATGTGCTGGGGTAGCAGTTGTTCCTTATTCCAGTGCCAGATAATGCAAGATAGTCTTCTCTCTGTCTCTGCATGTCATGAACATGTCGTTTAGAGGGATCATACAATGTATAGTCCTTTGTGAACTTTTCCCTTGAATAATTTTTCAAGGGTCATGTAATATCAGTACTTCACTCTTTTTCATTGTTGAAATATTTTGCTTTCTGGATCTTCCATCTTTACCTGTAAGGAGTCAAACCTGTAGCTGCGTTGCTTCTATTGACTGTAGGCCCAGTACCAGCCCAGAGAAACTGCAACCAAAGGAGTTGTTTTGTGGAACAGTCTCCTCAGCAGTTCCATCTCCCATGATGCTCTTCTGACTGCTACTTGACAAATCACTGCTCCATGAGCTGAATGGAAGGGCTATCTGGAAGTCAGTCACATGGTCTGAGGTTTGCTGGACCAAGTGGACCAAAGGGGAAGGAGAGAGAGAGAGCAGACGGGATAAACTGGCCAGATACTTTTCCCGAATATAACGTGACTTGAATCTCCTCAGAGCTAGGGGGCTGCTGTGGTTATTAGTGTCATAGGAGAGGAAGGAATAGGTGACAGGCTTCTTCAAAGTAAGAGAACAGTCAGCATCACGCTTGCAAATATCCAGCAATTGAGGTTTTTCACTGCTCAGGCACAGTTCTGATTCTGACCTTAACTACTCTTGTCTTCCTGTTGTTCCAATGTAAGTACATTTCACTGACTGTTGGAGAGAGGAAATCCTGGGATAACTAACCGAAGGATATGCTATAATAAAAGAAAATTCTGGGTTATGATATTTTGAAGCTTTTGGTATATGGAGGATGTTTACATATTCTTAAAGTCTGAGTCAGAACCAAAATTTATGAAGTTCTTTTTTAGACTGGATTTCGTCATATATTTTGAAATTTAAAGTAGTTTCTGGGAGGGTTCACAACCCCATGGCCTCTGCCTGGTGGCTCAGGTGGCCCTTCAATGAAGGGGACATTTTTTTTTTTTTTTTTTT
>PVIH01012909.1:18492-61221 GCA_004025045.1 Sigmodon hispidus | reverse complement strand
AATTATTTTAGACACATAAAACAATTTTAAATTTAAATTTGTAACTCAGCAGTTAAAGCCTTGGTTTTATAAAACTATAAATTATTTTAATTAAATATATAAAATGAGTTTATATTTGTATCAATATATAAGTATTTATATATTAGTGTAAATTATTTTTGGCTTATATTTGGCTAACAATTGTTTATAGGTAGATATAACAGTTTATTTATGTTTATTTTATTTATTTTTAATAGGAATTTTTGAGTATATATTATTGTTTTATTTTAACTTATAATTATTTTATTGAAATGATTATTTAAAACTTTTAGAAGACAAAGCTTATCAGGAAAGTTGAATAGTTTTTTGTAAAGTTTTTTTTTTTGTTGACTTGTGTGTGGTAAACCCACATGGTCCCCAAGTATCATGGAAAATTTATTAGCAATATATTATATAAAGGATTAACATTTATTAAGGAGTATATGAACACTCACAATATAAATTGAACCTTAAGACAATTTTGAAGATAAGAACTGTCCCAGTTAAGGCTGCTGGTCTGAGCATCTCAGTGGGGTCTGGCCACACCCCCATTTAGGCTCCCTGCACTCCAGAGATATGCCTCTAAGCTTTGCCAGTTGACACCTGAATTTCACTACAGGAGTCATTCTTTATCTACATAGATCCCTATGACTTGAGTGAAATAATATGATAAAGAAATACCATTTAAGCATGAATTATGCAAAGTCTCTCACTTCTGCACATTGTGTAGACTCGTATTATTGAGAGTGCATATGTGAAGAAGTTTCTCTGGTAAGGGTTGAGCAAGGCAATATATCCTTTGGTTCTTTTAGAAGAATAATAGCAGTTGTTTTCCCCTCTGGGATTTACAACCTATCTAACATCAGGTTCAGTATCAGATGTGGGTTCCATCTCATGGAATAGGCTTTAAGTCCAATTTTTAAAAAGTAGTTGGTTACATCCAGAACATTTTTGTCATTATTGCAGCATTATATACAGAAGGTACATGAGGGTTGTAGGTTAGAGGGTTTGTAACAGGGCTGGTGGGTATAGTTCTTATCTGCTAGTAAGCAGAATACCTTCCAGTGTTATCAATGCTAGTCAGTGGGTATCAGTAGGTCTAAAGCTTCTAGTTTGGCACCAGTTTAATTTGATGGTGTTGTAAGTAAATTGTGTCTTCAATAACAGGCTCTTACTATCAGTTTGTAGAGTGCACCAATAGATTTGACAATAGCCTATGGTATTTGAGGCAATCTGTGGGATTATTTTGTCCAGTGACTCAATAAAATATAATAAAATACTTTTCATTTTGTATATATTTCTACAGTAGTAGGTGTAGTCTGATGTTTCTGGCCTGTTTGGCCTGTGGTCCTGAGGAATCTTTCCTGCTGAAGTCCCATAGCTGATTATAAAACAATTACCCAAAGGCTTATATTAATTACAGGCTGTTTGGACCATGGCCCAGGCATATTACTTGCTAACTCTTCCTCTTAAACTAACCCATCATTAGCTAGGTGGTTTAGTGCCTTTTCTCAGAGCAGCACTTTCATCTGCTTTCCTCTTCATCTGCCTGGCATTTCTGCTCTGCTCTTCCTCTTCCTAGAATTTTCTTAGTCTGGTAGCTCCACCCATACTTCTTGTCTGCCTTCTTGTCTATCAGCATTTTATTAAACCAGTAGGAGGCACAAATGTTTACAATGTCCAAAAGCATAATCCCACAGCAAGCAGGTTTCCACATGGTTTTCATTGCCCTTTAGTGTTAGTTGAACTTTTCCATATTTCATCATTTACTCCTTTCCCAGTCGCCTCAGAATTTAATCATTTTAACCTTACTTCTTATTTATCTCTCTGTAACAAAATATTCTACTTCTCCTTCCTTGAGAGATCACCTGTACCCTGGTCACTCTTACTAGGTACCTGACCACTGTGACAATCAGAAGGTAACACACATATTGTGAGCTGAAAAGCTCATATTTACATACAAGAGAAATCATGCAATATTTAATATTTGGGGTTATTGTTGGGGGAGTTTGTTTCTAACTCCATCTATGTAATTGCATATGTTACAATTTCATTTTTCTTAACAGCTAAATAGTATTCCATTGTATAAATGTACCAGTTTTGTTCATTTATCAGTTGGCAGACATTGAGGCTATTTTTATTTTTATTTTTTGCTTTTATGACTACAGATAAATGAACATATTTAAGCAAGTACCTCTGAAAGAGGATGTAGAGTTCTTTGGATATATGCCTGAGAGTATAATAGCTAGGTTTTTGTGGTGGATCAATTTTCAGCTTTTGTGATGATCCTTTACATTGATTTTCATAGTAGCTGAACAAGTTTGGACTCCTACAAGCAATGGTTATGTACCTCTCTTTCCCCACATTCTTAATAGTAGATGCTGTCAACTGTTTTACCGACCTTGGCCTGACAAGGTGTGAGATGAAATTTCAAAGTAATTTTGATTTGTATTTGATGTTGGGATTTTTTTTTAAAAAATTTTCAACCATTTGTGGCTATCTTTTGAGAACTCTGTCATACTTCTATTTTAAAAAATTTTTAAAAATATGTTTTAGAAAGAGGAGATACATCTGAGCAATAGAGACTTAACATGGGCCAGATGGTAGATGGCCTGGGGAAATGCTCGTATCAGGAAATTGTTTTATTTCTGGACTTTCCGACTGATCTAGTATGTACATTCTATGAAGAAAATGTTTTTATGAACATACAGCTATGTTTACATTATATGTATATTTTTCCTGTTCCAGCATGTCAACCAACCATATTTTAAACTCTCAGTCCTTAATATAAAACAAAATTTTGAAAAGATAGAAGTCCCAGGTTAATAGGAATAGAACAGTTTTCATGGAGATAAGCATCACCTCAGTTATGTGATCAAAAGCCATCTTTACAATCATTTCAGTACAGAGGCATGCTGTGATTCCATTTGATCTGATGAATTTCACAACGCTCAACTGAACAAGAAGTGTGGAGCATTTTAGAAACAAAGGCTGAGGAGTTAAGTGTGTCTTCAGGTAAATGTTCTTTAAAATAGTGATTGGTCTTGCCCAATAAAGCTTTGCTTTAAATGTTTTAATTGCAACTTTCAAACCATGTCTGAGTGTTGTAAAATGTTACTTTTTTGCATCATTTTGGGTTTTCTTAATATTCCTTTTTGTGCTATATATTGTTACATTTTTTCCTGGCTCTTTATATGGAAAAGAAAGATGAAGTAAGCTATTAGGATTGATGAGATGTTACAATATGGAATGTCATTCATTTTTATGAGTTGGCTGTCAGTCTGGTCTGCAATAAACTCATAATTCCTCCTGGGCTTGATGCCATGCCTAGTGCATTGTAAAATCCTTATAAAAATTTCAATAATTATACATTAAAGCAAAATAAACAGATATTTTATGAAATGCCCCTGAAAATTCAAGTGGCAGTGAGCAGGACTTGCTTTACAATGTGGTGGTTGTTTGTTGTACAGCCCCATGTCATCATAATGCCACTGCTGTTTTCATTCCAGATAAGTGAATGAACTTGAGTTACCTGGTGAATGCAGCTACAGAGCCTGGCTCATCAATACCCAGAGAAGGTGAGATGATGAAACAATGCTATTTCATCTCCACATTTACCTAACATCATTTCATTATGCCATTTGTCAGTAACTCCCACAAGTTGCCATTTGAATAAAAAAAAAATCTAGTTAAATACCTGAAAGAGATGGACATACTGAGCTTTCCAAGTCAATTACATTTGTAATAAATGAATGCTAGTGCACCCTTTAGCATTTCCTCATATAACATAGAAAACAGCTACAATGAAAACTCTCCTTGGACAGATAATGCTACATTGCTTAAGTGTATGTAACCCAAAGATGCAAACTACCATTCAAAACCAAGGTGTGTATATGTAAGAGCTCTCTGGAGCATTCCTTCTTTAGCTAGCTATAAATAAAAATGTTTTAAAGACATTGTAATTTAAATTGCTTTGTCTTTGAAACTTTTTAAGCACTATCTAACTTTCTTTGACACTAGTTAGATGCACTGTCTGGGGAGAAGAAACCTGGCAGGTGTGGAGAGGTCCATGCAATGTTATATGAGCAGCATGAAGAAAAAGCACAGTCTCACCCAGTCTGAGAGATTTTAGAACATTTGATATGGCTCCTTGGGTTTTACTTATCAGTTCTATTTTCTAACAGCATGGTGGTTTATTTTTCTTCTCTTACACTGTGCTAGCTTGTGGTATTTTCTATTAGACTTCACAATATGCCTACCTTCTGGTCATCATAATGGCAATTCCTTGGCTTTTACCAGTTGAACCTTGTTGAGTCTGTTTTTGATATGAGTTACTAAGAAAAAAATATTATGATACAGAAATATTTTATATATATATATATATATATATATATATATATATATATATATATATATATATACTACGATACAATTTTAAATCTTCGTGCTTTTACAGCAACCTGATAAATAACACAGCATGGGATCAAAGGAAATAACATATTAAAGTAAAATAACCAACTAGCCTTTAAGGTGGTTAAGACTCTATTACAAATTTGGATTGTATGAAAAAGACTCAGAGCCAAATATCAGTGGAAGGCTGAAATATTAGAGCGAGGAAACATCTCAGTCAATTCTCATCCAGCTATCTTGCAAATTCCTCAGCCTTGCTCTTGGTCCCTTCTGTTGGTTGCTTCTGCTTTGCTAGTTTCCTACAGAGGCCTTATATACCCTTCTTGCCAGTTGTATTCCATCCAGGTTAGGATTAAAGGTGTGAACTACTCTATTTTGTAGTCAGCCTTGAACTCTCAAAAGCAGGAAGTTCTGTCTCTGGAGTTATGGGATTAAGGGTGTAGGTCACCACTCCTGGTTTTCCCTGTGCTAGGATTAAAGGTGTGTGCTGTTGAATCTCAGGTATTTGTCTTTGTACTCAAGGATCAAGAAATTCCTGAGCTCTGATATTTCAGGTTTTATTAAATATGTAACAAATCACCACAAGACTAAGAATTTTCTATATAAATCATATGAATACAAACAAACATATAAACTTGAATGAGAGAAGAATTAATATTATGAATTAATTGACATAATAAATTAATGGTGAAAGTATGGATTTGTTGAAACATGGTATTTGTGAAACTATTTGTTAAATTTAGAATTATATTTTTACCTCCCACTTTATGAAGAAATAATTTTATCAGAAGTGAAAGTTTTTAAACCAGCTGAGAAAGGTTCAGAGGAAGAGCTTATGTATTCTGTGGCTACTTATGTAAACTGTAAATCTAGGATTCTAAAGACCTTACATTAATCAAAGAAATTATGCAATAAAAGGCTCAATACATTAAGAGCAAGAGCAATAGAAAACCATGCACAAATATATGTAACATTAAAGAATTTATAAGCTAACCAAATGATGATCAACCAAATAAGAACTCTATAAAGAATATAAAGGAATAATTTGTGAAAAATTATTTTGACAAGTAATATATTTTATTTTAATTTTTGTTATTATTTTATTTGTGTAGATGTTTTGTCTGCATAAATGTCTATGCACACATATGTTCATGGATGCCACAGGAGAGTGTTGTATTTCTTGAACTGAACCTACAGAAGAATGTGAACCAGCATGTAGATTCTTGTAATTAAACTTAGGTACTCTGTAAGAACAGCCAGTTTTTTAATTACTGAGACACCTATACAGCCCCAGGAAATATATGTTAAAATCGTATAACATTCAATAAAGTCAATATCAACTAAAATGTATATGTATATGTTTTGCATTTTATTACTTTATTTTTATGTATGAGTATTTTGCCTACATGTATGTTTGTGTACCAAGTATCTGCCTTGTACCTAAGGAAGCCAGAAAAAGACATTTGATTCCTTGGAATTTGGAAATATAAATGTTTATGAGCCACTATATGGAACACATATTCTCTAGAAGAGCAGCCAGTGGTCTTAACTGTTGAGCTGTCTCTTCATCTTCTTATATCATAATAATAATCACACTACTGTAATATTTTGAAAGAAGTCCCTTGCTTAGATTTGGCATAAAATGCACTTCAATACAAAGATGATAATAGTATTCAAATATGACATGACAATGCCTGTGAGAAGTGTATAAAACATAGAAGATCATGTGTTACCAGAACTTCAAAATAATTCTAACAATTATAGTAATCAGCACCAAATATATTCCTGCCTTTGTTATGTTTATGTGGAGCCAATAAGGTTTGTGGTTCAAATACATTTTTTTCCATTTGAGGAAAAAATGAAGACAGGCACCCCACTAACTATTCAACTTGAAATCCTGCAGAGGCTTTGATGCTGTTTCCACAGAAGCTCTGGGCATCACTCCTAGTGCTGGCATCAATGTGTAAAGTCAAAGGAAGTAGAGATGTACAGGATGGACTTATGTTACTGTTCAGGTGCCACATTATCATCAACAGTCTTGCTTTTATTATAATAATTAGTTTTCCTGGTTATCACTGTGTACTGTACTAAGGTATTACTTTTAAAAATCTTATTTTCTCCTTCTTTGATAGCTACTTTTGATTTCTACTTTGGTGTGAGAGAACATCCAAAAAAGCTATTTAACATAGAAAAACTACATTTTGGCTCATGGTCTAAGAAGAAGTAGTCCATCATGGTGGGGGTCTCCCATAGTGTTAGGAGTAGATTATGGGGAAGCAAATTGCTCACATCGTGGCACAGGAGATATAGATTTGAGACATATATTGGAACAGGTTAAGGACCCACCCTGAGACACTGACTTCACCCAGGGCCCAAACCCTTACAGTTTCTCAGTCTGCCCCACCAATGCCACCAGCTGGGAATAGAGGTGTCCAAATACATGAGCCTATTTGAGACATTTTACATCCACATGGAAACTCACCTCACCATCCACTTGGGAGAAAAAAGAATGGAATCTAAAGAGTAAAGTGCTTTTCCTATAGTCATGTAGCTAAGTCAAACAATGAAGGCAATTGGCAGTGGCCCACAGTGGACTCCTAAATGCTTGCAGTGTCTCACATCAATATTGCATGCTGAGACTTCATTTACACTTGCTTGATGGTGTTTCTAATTTTCTATTTACTTTGCTTTAACTCTGACTGCTCAAGAATATGTTATTTGATTTCCATGTATTTATAAATTACTTTGTTTCTTCTTCTTGGATATTGATTTCTTGCTGAATTCTATTACACTTGAAAACCATACTTGGAGTAATCCCAGCTTTCTAAAATGAGTTTACATGGTTTTTTATTACCCAGGACATCATTCTGGAGAGCATCCAGTCTATACTTGAGATGAAGGTATACCCTCCTGATATTTTGCATATATTTTTTGGATCCATTTGTTATATAGTGTAGCTTAAGCTGTCTTTGTATTGATTTCCTGTCTGAACGATGTGTCAATTATCTTTCGTGGGGTATTGCTGTCTCCTCCTATTACTGGTTTGTTATTTGTTTCTCCATTAGCGCTGTCAGTATTTGCTTTGTCTATAGCTGTTTTGGTATTGACTGCATATATTGATCATTATATTCTCTTGCTGAAGGTCCTACTTTATTGGGATATAAGGATCTTCCTTATGCCTGTGATAGTTTCTGACTTGAGTGGGTTGTATGTGATTGAAGCTCAGCCCCTCCGTCTTGATATGGATCACTGTTTATTATATTAGATCTTTTTTTTTGCTATCTACATTCAGCCTGTGTACACCAGAAACGAAGCAGTTGGGAAAGTTCTTTACTGCTCAGCCTTTCCCTCTTTTTTATGATTGTTGATTTTCATCCTTTACTATTTGAAGAAACTATTCCCAGGTAAAGCCTACTTTAGCATTTCAAGAACTGCTTTCTCATTTAAATTGTTTTGTCTGCTACTCTGTGTCACCCTTTCAGATCTGCTTTGACTATTTTCTCTGTCTTTTTTGTTCATGCAAAAGGATCTGTCTTGTGCTTGACTCTAGGATGCCACAAAACCTCTCCGCTATGGGCTCACTTTTTAGACGATAATTTAATTCCACATGTATACAATAATTGTACACTTTCTCCTATATGTTATACTTTATTTTATAGATATCAGATTCACATCTTGTTATAATTCTGTATCAATCAACCAATTTTTGTGGTTAGTTTTCTTTAATATTTTTGGCTATTAATGTTTATTCCTTGGTTAAAATTGATTTGCATACAACCTTTTCAGTATTCTATTGTGCTCTTCTCACCTACTCATTTATGTCTACTACACTTGTGTCTCAGATCCTTTCATGTTTCTGTTTACTGCTCTTGGTTTTGACTTGAAAACTTTCTGTTAACATTTCTTCTGAGGCAGATCTAGTAGAAAGAAGAAAAATGAAAAGCTCCTTTAGATTTTGTCTAGGAAAATAATTGTCTCTTTGATTTTTTAAAGCACATTTCTTTCCTTGCCAAATATAGTGTTGTTGGTTGGCATTTTACTTTTCTCTTCGACTTTGAAGACATCTTTCTACTGTGTCCTGGTCAGCAAGGTTTTTGCTGAAAGTCTACTGCCAGTGAATGGAAGTGGAATGACTTGCTTTAATTCCACTTTCACAGTTCTGTCCTTGACATTTGGCAGTTAATTAGTTTCTGCTTTAGACAGCTATAGGTTCCGTCTACAAGGAATCATCTGGTCTTCTTAAAGGTGAAAAACTCATTTCTTCCATAGAGTTGGGAAGGTTTTTGGCAGGTTTGGTTAGGTAAGCCTCTGCTGCTTTTGATTTGTCTGATTTCCCTGGGTATTCTAAAATGAGTATATCTATTCAGTTAATACCACGTCACTTGTCCCAGTATTTTACTGTACCCTTTGTTATTCTGGCTTTGTTGTTTCTCTGCTTGTCTTGATGCTTCTCCATCATTGACTCAGCTGTGATCTTCTCTTTATGTGTTATGTTCCTCAGCTCTGAAACCCTGCTTGGATAATGTTCATAGTTCCTATTCCTGTGTTGTACTTTTCTCTCTTATGTATGTGCTGTTACCCTGATTCAGATCTATGCATTTTCTATAATTTAAGAAGCTTCTTTAATTTTCTTGAATAATCAGTTCATTTCTAGACCTCCATCATTATTTTTATGTATGTGTGAGACTGTGTCTATGTGTGTGCATATACATTTGCCACAGCTTAAGTGTGGATATCAGATGACAATTAGAAGGAGTTAATATTTTCAAGCTCAGTTTGCCAGGTTTAGTGGCTAATGCCTTTGCCCACTGTGCTAAGTCTCTGCTACTAGACTTTGGCTTCTCAATGAACACTTAACTCTGCTTCATTTTGTCTTTTTGGTAGTACCACTTATTTGATGCTTATAATTGTGCCATAGCATAAGTAAATATGAAGAAATATTTTTTTTTTCTGAATTTGAAGTTTGCCTTCAACAAAAGTTTGCCTAGAGATTCTGGATAGGCTGGTGTTGAGCCCCAGGCAGGCTTCAACAGATCAAGTTTCAGGTGCTTAAAGCACTAGACTATTGTCTATAAGTTCAGACAGCAGGAATGCCACCAAAATATGCTAAGAAAGTTGGCACCAATGGACTTGATACCAGCTTCCATCACATGAATCTAGAAAACATGCTTGTGATCCATATACTATGGCAATAGGCTTTGCTATGAACCTTATCTACATGAGACTTTAGATTTACTTTCATTTAAAAGGCCTTATTGAGATATAATTTAAATGTTATATAGTTCACTCATGAAAATATGAAGTTTGTTGGTTTCTTTTGTTGTTGCTCATTTACCCTTGTCCAGTCATTGGTACATCAATTCATGGATATTTTTGTCACTTCAGAAATCACTTACAGTCTTAATCTTCTGATCCCTGACTATTATCTTGCTCTAAACAAGCAGTTACATAATTCATATCAATACAGACTTGCCTACTTTAGTTGTTTCTTTCAAGTGGAATTGTATAATGTATTTTCACTTGACACAGTCTAACACATATTATTTATCTAGTTCTGTGGCTGAATATTAGCTGGTAGATATTTAAGGAATTTTAGAATTTTACTATTGTGATCCATGTTAGCAACAGTTGTGGACCAGTTTTTATGTGGATATATCTTCACATATCTTGAGTTCTGATATTTGAATAAGCAATCAATGTTTATAGTTTCTGACGTCCTCACACCCTTCCATTCTTGTATCATGTGATTCATTATTCTACTTATCCCTGTTAGTAGAGAGAGAAATCTCATGGTGGATTTAATTTTCAGTCTCCTAAAGATTAGTAATGTCTTTTAAAGCACTTGATAATTGTCCAGTTGTTTTTCTTGGAAAGATACCTATTTAGATCCTCTGCTCACTTTTAAAATTTGGTTGTTTGATTTTTATTAAGTGATGATGGTTATTTATGTGTTCTAGGCAAAGACGCCTTATAAAATTTGTAAATTATTTCATCAATTATACATATTGTTCTTTCTAGCTTTTGGTGGTCACTGAAATATGAGTATTTTAAGTGCTGACAGAGTCAAGCTTGTCTCTTTTTTCCTCATACATGATTATGCTTTTGATATTCTAACTAAGAATATATTCCCCAATATAGGGTCATAGGGATTTACTCATAAGTTTCCTCTAAGGGTTTTTTTTAATACTTTTATACTTTTATACTTTCATCTCTTATACTTAGGTCTTTGATCTATTTTGTGTGAAGTTTTACATAAGTTCAGTGATAGGTGTTCAATGTCACCTGTGAAAATGTCACTTTGCTGTTGTCTCGGAATCTATTGCTGAAGAGATTATGCTTTCCCCAGAAAATAACCTTGAGATTCCACTCAAGTATAAGTGGAACATAGATATGTGGCTTTTTTAATAGACTGTAGGCAAGTGTCTCCAGATATTTGTATGTTTTTTTGTTTTTATAGATTTTAATCTTTTTATTGTCATTTTCTGCTACCTTACTTTGCTTTTAATCATGTTCTTCTTTGACCATATTTTAATGCATTGTTCCATGGTTTTGTTTATTAATCTGACATCTTGTTACTTTCCTACCCAGCACCATTTGTCTGTTCTTGGTTGACGTGTGAAGCACACACTTTGTCTTTTTATATGTTTCAGCTACCATCTCTCACTCCCAATACTTGTCATTAATATTTCTTTTTAGTCTATTTGAGTAATAGCTGGACGGATAGTCTTAGCCAGTACTGAATTCCACAATGCAGTGAAGTGGAAAACTGTGATGGCTCTGATACTGTAGCTCACTTTCATTTTCTTGACTATGCCCCAGACAGCTTTGGATAGAACTTATTTTCTCAGGGCTTTTTAAAAGTCTCTTTATGTGACAATACTTAGCTATATTGTTTTACTAATTGGCACCTAGTTGATACACATAGTAAACCAATGACTTTGGTTTTGAAGAAAAAGAAAACCTTTCTGAGGAGCCAGAAAATAGGATCAGCAGGTAAACAAAGTTGTTGCCTTGTAAATATTATCTAACTCTGATCCTAGAAACCTACAGCGAAGGGAGAGAAAGAACTCTGAAAATTGTCCTCTGACCTCTACACATATACCGTGGGATGCATGTTTCTACTCTCAGCTCCCAACAACAAACACACACACACACACCTATACACTTAAAAATGAAACCAGAAATAACTATCTGAAGAATAAGATTACATCTCAAAATGCTTGGGAAATTAACAAAGCTTAGTCATTTTGGAGTCAAGTGAACATACAGAACATACAGCACATTACTCTTCGTGAGCCAGAGCTAAGGACTAAGGATGAGCCGAGAGGGGCTCACAGCTGCCCATGCACATCTCAGAAAGGAGAGAAAGGCTCAATCCAGTAATCTCAGTTCCTGTCTCAATGACGTAGAAATTAAATGCAAATTACTTCTAATGCTAGCAGAAGAAAGGCAATAATGATAATAACCTGAAATAAGTAACAGCGAAAACATAAACAAGATAGAGAAAAACCAATGAAATGAAACATTGACAAATTTACAGTAAGAGTGGCAAGTTATTAAAGAAAGAAGATAAACATTGGCAAATGTGTGTGGGGGGTGATGAAGTAGCTTCTCTTACAGATTCTGTGAACACAAGAAGTATAACTGGAAAATTCTATGAACAACTCAACACCTAAAACACTGACAGCTTAGATGATGCCTTTTAAAAGTTCTATCATGAATCATCATTACAGAGTAGATCACTCTTGTTGCCTTATATCTGAAAAAGGATTTAAATTTCAAGTTAAAATTTAACAACTACCAAAAAAAGAAATTTCTAGCCCCAGATGGTACCAGTAAAAAAAAATTCTAAATGTAAAAAATGAACCAAAACAAACTCAACGTGTTTGTCAAAATATAGTAAAGGAGATCTCCCATCATTTTTAGAACCAAGTATGACTGTAATGCTCAAATCAGAAAAAAGACACAACTGAAAAAGAAAAGGACTAAGATAGTCACAAATGTGCCTGCAAGAATCTTTAAAATATTCTGGAAAAAAGAGTGTGAAAATATATAAACACCATGGCCATGCTGGGTTTATTCCAGGAATAAAAGGCTACCTTTATTCTGGAAAATCATTTAACAATATTTCTTAAAATTACACATGTTTATATAGTCCAGTAGTTCTGACTCCAAGGAAAAGACTTATGTTCACACATAAAAATATATCTGCACATAATGTTTAAACAATACTAAATTTTTAACATGATTGCCCAAGCTGGAAAAAAATCCAGATGTTTCTCAATTTCTGAATAGTTATAGAAACTGTAGCACATTCTTATGTTAAAACACCACTCTGCAGAAAAGTTATACAGAGTATTGTTTAGACAACAGCTTATGTGAAATTCTAGAACATCACATCACACATATAAAATTCAGTCACTTCCCATATGCTAGGTTTAGAGTATTTTCTAAGCCCTTTAGCTGTATCATTAAGTTATTTATTTTGGTTTTTTCTTTTTCTTTTAAAATATATTTAAGTTTTGATTATGCACATAAGTGTATCTCTGTTTCAGTATGTGCATGTGGGAGCAGATGCTTGCAGAGTTAGCAAAGAGATTAAACAGCCTAGACCTATAATTACAGGTGTTTGTAAAACAACTTATGGGAATGTTGGGAACTGCTTTTGGTTTACTGTAAGATTAGTATCATTATAAGCTACTGGTCCATTTTTGCAGCCCTTTTGATTTTTAAATGTGGCTACTTTCATTCTAGGAGTTAAATTTCCTCCTTAAATTTCAATGACCTCTTATTGATCTCCAAAGACTGTGCTGTGATCAACTGTAAAGTTCCAGTAGTTTCTGGAGGTTCCTTTGGTTAATGATTTCTGCTTTTATCTAATTATATTATAGTAAGAAATGATTAATTCTTCTTTTAAAAATACTCTTTGCTGCTAGCTTTCTGGCATAAAATATGATCTATTTTGGAAGAGATTTTCATGTGTAGCTAAAAATGTGCAGTATCTGCAACTGTCTATGAAATCCATTGAATTCATGAGG
Source organism: Sigmodon hispidus (assembly GCA_004025045.1). Taxonomy (NCBI): domain Eukaryota; kingdom Metazoa; phylum Chordata; class Mammalia; order Rodentia; family Cricetidae; genus Sigmodon; species Sigmodon hispidus. The sequence goes on along the minus strand of PVIH01012909.1, from coordinate 47,755 downwards.
CACTTTGAGTCAATAGTTTCTCTTTGATTTTATTTTTATGTCTGAGAGACAAGTTAATTGATTAACAGTAGTTATTGAGGCCTGAATTATATCTGAATTCATCTGTCCTTATATCTACTAGCATTTCTTTTGTGAAATAAGATCTATGAGTGTTATGTATACTTGTATTTTTCAGGAGTATTTTTTTCTTTATAAGATCTCTTTTTTACATATCATCAATTGTTTCCCCTCCCTCCTCACTTTCCAGTCATACCCCACCACATCTCCCATACACTTCTTAGAGAGGGTAAGAACTTCCAAAGGTAATAAGTTCCAAAATGCCAGTTCATTCACTAGAATAAATTATGTTCTTGTTGCTAGAAGCCCCACAAACAAAATGCCCGTGCTATGTCATTCAAGTGTGATCATACTCAGAGGGCATAATTCAGTTCCCTGCACATTCCCCAACTCTCAGTCCAGTCAGTGAGCTCCCAATAGCTCATGTCAGATATCTCTGTGTGCTCCCTCATCATGATCCTGATCCCTTTACTCATAGAATCTCTTTCTTCTCTTCAACTGAACTGGGACCTCAGCCCAGTGCTTAGCTGTGGATCTTTGCATCTGCTTCCATCAGTTAGTGAATGAAGGTTCTATAATAACAATTATGACAGCCTTCAATTTGATTATAGGAGAAAGCTACTAATGCTTGGAGTCTTAGCGTGGGTCATACTTGTGGTTTTGGGTATTTTCCTAGCACTAGGTTTCTTTCTAAATCCACAATGGCTCCTTCTATCAAGATATGTATTTCACTGTTCTCCCTCTTTTTCCTACCCCGAACTTAACCATCTGATTCCCTCATGTTATCTTCTCACCTCCCCTTCCCACCTTCTTCCCCTGAGTCCCAATTTACTCAGGATATCTTCTATATTTCCCTTTCTCAGGGGGTCTATGTATGTCTCTCTTGTATTCCTCCTTGTTACCTAGCTGAACAGGGGTTGTGGCCTAGTGATCCTCTGCTTTATGTCTAAAATCTACTTATAATTGAGTACATATCATGTTTGTCTTTCTGAGTGTGTATTACAATCCCAGATGTTATACTCACTGAGGACTGAAGATGCAGTAAAAAACAAAAATTAATAACAATATCCTGAAATTTGCAGACAAATGGATAAAACTAGAAAAAAAAACATACTCAGTATTTTCCTTAGTAAATTTATTCCTTTAATTAATAAAAAGTGGCCTTTATTTATTACAGTTGGATAGACATGTACTTTTGCAGATATGAGTATTGCTGTTTATATTTAATTTCAAAAAACACCATGAAAATTAATGGAATAGAAAATGAAGTTTTATAGTTATCTTTTGAGTTTTTCATCAAAGTCCAATATGCTATAGGTTGTCACTCCTGCTAATGTCTTTTACAACCAGTGTAGCATGGTTTGGGAATATCCAAGGATAGCTGTTAATATGTGGTGTTGACACAATGCTAGGTAGGCTGTCTTCTCTTTGTTGTGTTGTCCATTAATGGTGATGAATGTCTTTATGTAACTTTTAGTATTTGCTAGAAGGAATAAAATGATGAGCTGCTTCTTGCATTAAAAATAAAAGAATCTGAAAGAAGCAAAAAAGCAAAGTTGCTTTTCAAAAGAAAAAACAGTATTGACAAATGATTATCTAAATTAACTAAAATGAAAAGATAAAAGATAAATTAATATAATGTTAGATGAAAATATTAGACATTATAACAAACAGAAGTGAATTTCAGAGAATGATTTGAATATAATTGGATAATGTATTTTCTTGAAACATTATCTTCTAGAAATAGCATGGGAATTGTCCTGTATCTGATCAGTAACTGTCCAGGTCAGATTCTCCTAAGATTATGCCTGTTAACGTTTCCTCACAGAGACATAAGGGCCCATAGGGTACACATGGCAACACAAAAACTGCTCATTAACTTTTCACTAGCCAATGAAAGAACAGTAAGTAATATGAGTGCATAAAAAATAGTCATGTCCACCTTGAATATATACAGGTGATTAGTGACTGCTGCACAAAAGACTCTTTTTTTATACTATATCTGACAATAAATTGTCTTTGTTTTGTAAGTATCTGAGCACCCACCTATACTCATATATATATATATATGCCTTGATATATACTAAGCTGCACCTGAGTAGAGTCACTTATTTGTCTGTCTTTATACTCCTATCTGTGATAGATATTTGTTCATGCCTTTGAAGGAAAAGTCAAAAACTGGATTCTCAAACAGGAATGAAATAGAACCAACAATGTTATAAACTGTTGGATTGTTGTTATTATGAGTTATGCAACATGCAGTTGATGCTGTTCTATCTGAGGATGGTGAGTTCTTCCATAACTTATCACAATATGGTTGTAATTCCCCAAATGTATATAGTAACATTTTTCTTTGTAAACAATTGTATTGTCTCTGCTATAAGTGATAAAACATGCAACTAAGGCTACTCTGTCCTAAGAAGGAATACCTGTGATGTGGAGTCCAAAGTGGCCACTTTCCATTGTGTGGTATGGAATAGGATAGTGGAATGTTTTCTTGATGAATGAAATACACCATATGAATAGGGTTGTTCTTCCAATAGTTAATGGACAATGGAGTAGGGAATATGTTGTAATCCCTGGAAGTAGCCTGTTTTTATGTGGCCTTTGGTTTATGTAAAAACGGCATGAAATTTAGGTTTATCTGGGGTGTTAATTTCTATAGTAACATCTGCCTTACTAGAGAGAGGTAAAAGTAGATGACAGGGTTACCTTGCTATTCTTTAAGGCTGACTAGAGGAGCATAGGGAGAAGAGAGTGAAAAGGAGATCTGTGCCCCTGCTAGGACCCAAAGATTTGGAATGAATAAGACAGTAAGGAGGAAGAGAATAACCAGGTATGGGAGCTTATACCCACATTCCTGGCACACTTGGAGACTGAGACAGAAAGATCACTACAGATTTGAGGACAACTATAGGTATCAAGAGAAAACAATTCTTCAAAAAGTCAAACAAAAGTGAATATAATTGAAATACAACATACATGGGAAGGTTGAGAGAGGACTGGAAGGGATTGAGAAGAGAAAAGGGAGCACAAGCAGTTTTATACACACACACACACACACACACACACACACACACACACACACACACACATATGTATATATGTATATGAAAATCTCAAAGAACTTATACAAATATTATTTTAAGTATTACAGAGAGCCATATTTTAGGTAGAACCTTTAATTCCAGAGAAGAGATGAATCATGGCTGAAGAAGAACCCAGACAGGGAACTCAACAATGGCTCAGTATAGTTGAGTATGATAAATAGGAAATATTCTGCCTCTGAAATGTTCTAATTAAGAAAGACTTCTCAACAACAAATTGAAGAGCCTCTCATGGATGTTTCATGAGGTGATAGGATGAAGCATGTGGATCAGTCTAAGTGACATTAAAGCTAAAAACTGAAACAAGAAAATGCTCATCTCTCTTTGAGACAAAAACTAAATATTCTGAAGGCAACATACAGAAAATCTTCAATTATCACTTGGCTCATCTGAACCATAAGGGACAAAGTTATCTTCTGTAGAATATTAGAGGCTAGAAGGCAAGAGAACATTGACATGCATTTCTGGACAAGAACATGAGAAAAGTGGTACCCAGTTTACTGAGTAACAATGGAATTTGCTCACTGGAAAGATAAGAAAGAGAATAGCTTAGTAGAACTTTGAGACTTTGATAGAGTTCTAGTGTCTTTGTTGAACTTCATGACAGAACACTATTTTTACAATGTATAAGACTTTGGCTGATCTCAGGGATTTAGATTGCTTTATAAACTGGGTTCATTAATTGGATTGCTTTTAAGCCAATTAAAGGATGAATGAATCACAAATAAAAAAATGGGGATATTCAGGTCATTTGATAATAAGTGTAGCAGTAGTTATGTTATGTTGGAGTCCTAAGGAGAGAATAAAAGTAAAGCTAAATTTTATGCTTTCTGAATCTTTGGAAAAATTAAAATCCTGAGTAACAGTTCAACTCTGAGATGAATGATTCTATATGTGTACATGTGTAGTATGAGTATAGGTGTAGCTTAAAAAGGCAAAAATGGTAAGATGACAATAGAAAAAAATTTGTGAAGGGAGTAATCATAAAATATATGTGACAGGTGAGAGTAGGGTGACTTCTCTAGAGTGGTTGGGTAAAGAGTGAAAGGGGATGATCAATAAAAACAGATATATAAGAACGCTTTAATAAAACACATTACCTCATATGTAAATTAAAAATAAACAAATGTACAAAAATCTTCTCAATCTAGAGAATAAAAGGTAGGATATGTGAAGAAGGGCATAGTGATGGAACATGAAGTGGGGGTTGGATATAATCACTTATGCCTGTCTCAAAGTTCTATAAGAGAATTGATTATTTTGAAGAAATAATACACTAATAAAACCATTTAAAAGCCAGTCAGACATAGTTTAAGTGGTAAAATTTGAGAGTCAATTTATAAATAGTTCCCAGGAGTCAATTCAAGCTTTGTATGGGGTGGAATGTATGTGTCTGCTCCAAGGATGAGGAAATGCCTGGTTATCAGTATGCTGGTAGTAGTAGTGCACTGTGGATTTTCAAGGTTGTTGTTAGTGGGAAGAATTGCTGGCCAAAGTAAAGATGACATCTCTCTGCATTGTTTTCAGAGGTGCTGGCCAGGCCAGCATGGAGTTGAGCATTTTAATCCAAAATCTTGGGAAACAGAGGTAAGGGGAATGCATCATATTTGAGATCAGCTTGGTCTACATAGCTATTTTTAAGCCATCCAGGTCTACTTAACAAGACCCAGTCTCAAAAGTATAAAAAAGTTTAAAAAGTATATGTATCTATTATTATCATATAGAAAAAAGGGATTATATTGTAGTCATGTCTGTTTCTATTTTAAATTTAAAAAAGCTAATTGAGACTTATACTAATTGTAAGTGGAGAAATTGTAGAACCTGAACCATTACTTTGGCTGAATACTAAATCAGATGAGCATAATCTATTCCTGGTGCATGACCTGGTTTCTTAGAGCCCATTCCCTACAGCACCTTACCTAGCTCTGATTCTGGAGAAAGGGGCTTAGTCTTACCTCAACTGGATATATCAGAGAGTACTGACTCACCTTTGAAGTGCTTACCATTTCTAAGGAACAAAAGGAGGGATGGGGTAGGAAGATGCTGGGTAAGGACTGGGAGGAGGAAAGGGAGGCAGGGAAACAGAGATATGTTTAAAATTTTAAATAAAAAATCAATAATTGTAGCCTCAAAAATAAAAAGCAATCAAAAATATATAAACTGCTCATATTTATTATAAACTGATAAACAAAAAAGTTACACATATATTGCACAAATTCTATTTGCTCTTATTAATTAAAAGCCAGAGCCAGATATTGGGCTGGAATATCAAGACATAGAAACAAGCTACAGCCAGTTCTCACCTAGACAATTCGTCACTGAAAATAGTATGTCTTATCTGTACAAATCCTCAGCCTAAATTCCTCTGAATACTTAGCTGAAAGGGAATATATGTGAATATAAATTCCTCCCTCCTCTTTCTCTGCCCAGATATCTTACTTACTTCCAGAGTCACCTTTTTTAGTGCTAGGAATGCAAGTATGTGCCATCACTGCCAGGTTATGTTTGGCATCTCAGAGATCCAGAGGATTTCTACCTTCTGAGTGCTAGGAAAAAAGGCATGGGTTACCACTCTCTGATCTTTATAGCTTAGCTCTGTTGGGTGGCTCTGTGGGTGGTTCTGTCCTCTGATACTTCAGGTATTTTGTTCAATATACACCATATTACCACATATCCCCTTTATGTCAAAAATAAATCAGAAGGCTATAAATAATGTAAGAAAAGCAATATATAGTAAGAACAATAACTAATACAATATACACATGCAATAATTACAACAATAATGTCCAGTTCATTAATAATTAACAAGTTCAGAAAAGCATACTTTATTATAGAACCTGAATTGGTGGTCCAATGGATTATACCTTTTAAATCTAACTAGTTTTACAAACCAAAAATTATCTTTTTGTGTTTCTCAAGCTTATACACTTTGTGAGTTTCTTTTATGAAAGTATAACTGGAAAAACTATGTTTGTTTAGTCTTTCACTCCTTCAGATAACCCAGAAGAAAATAATAACTAAGCAAACAACAGAAAGTGCAAGCAAGGAACTTCCAAAAAGGTGAGAAATGACAGAAACAACTGGCTCCCTGAACAGTCACCCAAGTTTCCTCTACAACATTGGGGCATTCATCTTAATAGGCCTAGTTGTTGGGAGCTGCGTGAGTGCCGCACCTTAAAGATTGCGCTGGCTTCCGCCTTCCGCCACCCTGATGGCGAGCACTCCTTCGATAAACAACTCCAAATATGGTTTGTGCGGAGCTGACTCGCTTGCTTCCGTATGCGGGGCCCTATGGTAGAGGCCCACGTGGCAGTAGCTGAGTGGTGAACCTGGGGTTTAAAGCTGGCTGCACAGGCTGGGAGCTGCTGCTGCAAAGTTTTTCAAATAAAGGACCTGGTCAATTGCCACAGAAGGATCCTGGTGCCGTGTCTTTTCCTGCTGGTCGGGTTTGGCGTGCCGCACCTAGTATATCAAACAGACTTATCTGTGAAACACCATTTTTGTAAAGACCTTTCCACCTTGAATTGGCAAGGTTACACAATACTTTCTCATATGTCCTGCTTGTTCATTTTGGATTTCATACTGTCATCAGTCTAGACAAGAGGGCTTTCTGTCCTAGTAGTTAATTTTGCCACAAAGAAAGTCAGCTTCATATGGAGTTTCCTCAATGTCCATATCTTCTCTGAATTAGATTGGTGCTGCCAGAAGTAGACATGTCTCATTATTATAAAAATAAAAGGAGCCTATGCTACTAAAATACCAGAAATGCCATATTCTGTAGATCTCTGAAGTATTTGAAGAAGATCTATATATCTAAAATATGTCTCCGTTTGACTTTGAAAGCATAAATATGACTAAAATTTAGATTGTAATGACTAACTACTAACATACATTTTTTATATCCTAATTAGTTGGCAACAATAATTTTCAAGGACTAGCAATTTGCATTATATTGTTAAATGAGCTGTATAGGTATAATATCTTGGGCAATAGTTGAAATGAATGCACAGTAACAAAATTATTCTTACATTTGTATCAATATAAAGTATTTGTATATAATATGTAAAAATCCAGTTTAGTGAAATATATTTAAAATTGATAGTTGCTTTTTAAAATTATATTCAATAGTCTACCCTTTTAGCCTATCATATCTATATGTCCTCTTTTCTTTTTCTTTTTTTCAACAACAACACTGAATATAATTGTCCTTGCTTATCTTTTACTAGCCATTACAAATAACAATTTGTAAACAATCATCCTAAAAAATAACATATATCCATAACACATAATAGATCAAAGTCCACCCACCCTATATCTTGGAAATATGGGCATTCCTGCTCTCTAGGGGCAAAGATATCTTTAGAGAATTCTGAAAAGAAAAATTTGGGGTTAACTGTTAAGTCCTGGGATAGGCAGCTGTATCATTTGTTGTTCAGTCTCTGCATAATGGATTGTATAGGGATTGTCTCAAGTCATGACTAGAGTTGTCTGTGATGCTTGTTCATCTCAGCTAACAATCTCAAAATTGTTCTGGGAAGTTTGTAGTCAAAAGATGATCTGTGGTTGTTTTTTTAACCTTAGCGACATTGTCATAGTCCATGTGAAATTAACTTGTAGGACCTTGTCTTACTTTTGGAAACTTCAGAGGTCACACTTAGCCATAATCATGGTTCATTGCAGAAAATTGATAGAGATTCAAACCCAAAAAATTATACAGGAAGATAGATAAAACCCCCTGTTTATAGATTTAGTTAGTACTTTATATGACCATTAATATCAGGGCAAAAGTTTAAGAAATATATTAGTCTCATAAATTGTATGTTAAAATTTATATTAAAACATCATGAGACAAGGATCAATAGAAAAGTCTCTTAATGCTGATTGTTTTCTGTCCTATATCAGGTGGCTCTTCAGATATGATAAAAAGATTTTACATTTTTCTTGAATAAGCATACTTGGTTCTAGAGAAGGAGAAGGAGAATCACACTCCAACTCCAAAGACAGCTTTAATTTATAATTGAATCAGAACCTCAAATTTTCTTAAATGTAAAGAGATATGAATTTTAGGCAGTGGTATTTTATCTAGTTGAGTATTTTGGTACCCAGAGGCCCAATATTTCTTTTCTTGTAATTCTTTTCTGAATAACCTTTTCTTCTGCTTTAGATGTCTAGTTGTTCAAAGTTTTTGACTTCTTATAGATGGGTATTTCTACTTTTCTGTAAAAAGAATACCATATTCCTGCCTTGAACTTTTATTGTCAAGTTTTCTTTACCACTTATAGAATTGTCACATTGGTGAATGAGCCACCATTTCTCCTTATCAAGAGATTTCTCTGTTCAAATTGAGTCTTTATTAATTTTGATGGTATCCATAGCTTTTCTTCACCTGAAAAAATAAAAGCAAAACTCATTCCCAAATGTAGCACATATCCTGGCTTCCATTCTAAAGTCAACACATCTTTGAAATAGTCAGGCTGATTTAGCTTAGGGTTAGGGTTAGAATTTTTTACAGTCCAATGTCTTTTAATAGTTGTTGTTTCTTTCTCATTAGTATTGAGAAAATTCAAAGTTAAGAAAGCATTATTTAAGCTATTTCTGGGGGTCTTTGTTAAACCTTTTTGTTTATTTAGCAGAAGCTTTAGAGTTTAAATTTTTTAAAGACTGCTTGCCCTGTGGGATTTTGTGGTATACTTTTAATGTATTTCATATTATGACAGTAATAAAACTGTTTTATTTTACTAGAGACATATGCTGGAGAATTGTCAGTTTTAATTTGCACAGCCATTACAATGATGGACATAACTTCTAGCAAATGTGTGATTACAGAATCAGCATATTCAGAACTCAAAGCAAGTGCCCATTGAAATCCTGAAAATGTATCTATTGTATAATATACATATTTTATTTTTCAAATTCTGTAAAATAAAATACACCCATCTGCCAAAATATATTTTTATGTATATCTTTAGGATTATTTCTTGCTGGTAATGGAGCTTGGCTATAGAAGGAACAGGTGGGACATATTTTTACAATTTCTTTGGCTGTTGCCAAGTGATGGAGAAATCTTTTTTGAAACTTTAGCTAGTAATGTAATTTTTAAAATGAAACTCTGTGGCTTCTACCATATTTCCTATTGAAAATTATCAATTCAATTAATACCTTGTGATACAAGGCCTGACATATCCATATGGTATCAGATGTGTCTTAAATATATATATTTTGATTTCTATTCCTGATTATTTCTTATAACAGAATAAATGATGAAGTTAGTTCTAAATCATCAGAAATGAAGTCAGCAGTTTCAATGTATAATTCAGCTCTTTATGTGTACTGACAGTTAGTGACCATGTTAAGTAAGAGGTTTTCTAAAATCCATTAATACTAACATAATAGCATATAAGTCTGACTTTTATACGGAATTATAAGGGCTTTGAGCCATCTTACTTATATTTTCTGATTTATAACCTGTATTTTCTGATTTGTTTTCATCAGTATAAAATGTAGCATCTCAAGAAATTAATGTTTTCTGTAAAATATGATGAAGAATCCAGTTAGTTCCCTCAATAAATTAAATTTCTTTACTTTGGGGATATCTGTTGCTAATTATTCTCAAAAAATTACTGCAAGTTCTTTGCCAGTTTTCACATTCTGCCCATAATGGTGAGTTTCATCTTTAGTTAAAGATACAATAATTTCATTTGGGTTCATTCTTGTCAATTAAAGATGTCTTAATTTGCTCTTAAAAATCAAATTAGGGTAAACTGCATATCAGAGATAGACTGATACCTTTGAAACTTAAACCCATGTCCAGAGCAGAATCAAAGATGAGCAGATTCCAGTTCTGCGGCTGCCCATCCAGAGAATCCTGGGTCACAGCCAAGATTTTGATATCAAAATGTTGCTAACAGACAGGTCCTATGCTTTAGCTGGAAGAGGCCTCACTCCGGAACTCCTAACAAAAGCAACCTCTCCCAGGTGGGCCCCACCTTCAGGGTGAACTGTATCATCACAGAAGGAGTGACACCATTGAAACAAAGACCCATGTCCAGAGTAGAGTCAGAGAACATGCAGACCACTTGCTCAGAGCAGACGGGAGACATACAAGCCCTCTAACTACAACTGAGTAGTAGCTGACTAAGTGTGAACCACTGAAGCCATGGGCAGACACCAGTGCAATAATACATATAACAATATAAAGAACAACAAGGTAACACCAGAAGAAATAGTGGTTGTACAACATCAAGACCTAAACAGAGCAATGAAGAGGAAACAGAAAGAGACAACAGGAAAAATAACTTTATGAATATAATAGAAGACTTAAAAGAGGATATAAAAATTTCCCTTAAAGAGATAGAAGAAAATAAAAAAAATGGAAAATGTGAAAAAATCCTTGAAAGAAAACCAACAAAAAAAAACCCCTGAAAAAATGAAAGAAACATTCCAGGAACTAAAAATTGAAATAGAAGCAAGAAAAAAGGCATAAAGTGAGACAAAGGTAGAAAGAAAAAATCTGAAGAAAAGAACTGGAACTACAAATACAAGCATAACCAATAGAATCTAAGAGATGGAAGAGAGACTCTCAGGAGTGGAAAGCTCAATAGTAGAAATAGATATATCAGTCAAACAACACACTCAAATAAAGCCATAACGTGAAATGTTTTGAAAATTTGAAACACCATGAAAAGACCAAACCTGAGAATAATAGGAAAAGAAGAAGAAAAAGAATACTAGTTCAAAGGCACAGAAAATGTATTCAATAAAATCATAGTAGAAAACTTTGCCAATCTGAAGAAGAAAATGCCTATAAAGATACAAGAAGCTTACAGAACACCAAATAGATTTGACCCCCCGCAAAAAAGTACGCTGACCACGTTAGTTAATAGTCAAGCCACAAAACTTACAGAACAAAGAAAATAATTAAGAGCTGCAAAAGAAAAGGGCCATCTTAACTATAAAGGCACACCCCATCAGAATAAACACTTGACTATTCAATGGAAAAAATGAAACCAAGAAGGTCCTGGTCAGAATTTATACAGACACTAAAAGAGCATGACTGCTAACCTAGACTACTGTACCCAGCAAAACTATCAATCATGATAGATGAAGTAACAAGATATCTCCTGACAAAGTCAGACTTAAACAATACCTATCCACAAATCTAGCCCTTCAAAAAGCATTAGAGAGAAAACACCAACCTGAGGATCCCAGATACACAAATGATATCATAAACAATTGATAAGGCCAGAGAAGAAAAGGCCTAAGAAAAGAAATACATACAAGCTACCACCAAAAATAATCGGAAATATCAATCTGTGGTCACTAATATTTCTTAATGTCAATTGACTCAACTCATCTATAAAAAGACATACACTAGCACAATGGATACAAAAACAGAAGTCATCATTCTGCTGCATACAAGAAATGCACCTCACCTTAAAGACAGACACACATTCAGAGTAAAGAGTTGGGAAAAGATTTTCCAATAAAACAGCCCTAAAAAACAAGCTGATATTGCCATCCTAATATCTACCAAAGTGGACATCAAACTAAAATCAATTAATAGAGACCAGAAAGGACATTACTGATTCATCTCAGGAAAAATCCACCAAGATGAATTTTCAATCCTGAATATTTATGCCCCTAATATAAGGGTACTCATCTATGTAAAAGAAACACTACTAAAGCTCAAATACCACATCAATTCTCATACCCTAAGAGTGGGAACTTTAAAACCCCACTTTCACCTTTGGATAGGTCAACCAGACATGGACTCAACAGAGAAATAAGGATTCTAACAGAGTGTATGATGCAAATGAATTTAATATATAGTTATAGAAACTTTCCCTCAAACACAAAGCAATATACATATTTCTCAGCACCACATGGAACTTTCTCTAAAATTGACCACATAATTGGTCATAAAGCAAACATCAATAGGTACAAAAAATGGAAATAATCCCTCATATCATATGAGACCATCATGGTCTAAAGTTAGAGTTCAACAACATCAAAAATCACAGAAAGCCTAGAACTCATGGAAACTAAACATTACTCAACTGAAACAACTCTGGGTCAAGGAAGAAAATAAGAATGAAATCAAAGAATTCCTAGAATTTAATGAAAATGAATCCACAACTTACCTAGACTTATCAGAAACAATGAAAGCAGTCTTAAGATCAAAATTCATAGCACTAGATGCCTACATGAAAAGATTAGAGAAATCACACACAACAGAACTATCAGCAAAGCTGAAAGCCCTAGGACAATTAGAAGCAAACTTACCTAGAAGGAGTAGATGGAAGGAAATAATCAAACATAGAGCTGAATTCAATACAATTGAAACAAAGAGAACAATACAAAAACATCAATGACTTAAAGAGTTGGTATTTTGAGAAAGTCAACAATATAGATAAACCCTTATCCAAACTAACCAAAAAGCAGAGAGAGAGAGGGAGAGAGAGAGAGAGAGAGAGAGAGAGAGAGAGAGAGAGAGAGAGAGAGAGAGAGAGAGAGAAGAGAGTATCGAACCCAATTAACAAAATCAGAAATGAAAAGGGGGACATAACAACAGACCCCCAGGAAATCCAGAGAATTATCAGGTCATAATTTGAAAATCTATAATCCACAAAACTGGAAAACGTAGAAGAAATGGACAACTTTTTCAACAGGTATCATTTACCAAAATTAATTCAAGATCAGAATAAAGACCAAAACAGACCTATAATCCCAAAGGAAATTGAAGCTGTCATTTAAAGCCTCCCAAGTAAAAAAATACCAGGCCCAAAAAGTTTCAGGGTAGAGTTCTACCAGACATTCTAGAAAAAGATTATACTAATACTCCTGAAAATCTTCAGTACAGTAGAAACTGGAGGAATATTGTAGTTTTCTTTTATTGAGGCTACGATAACCCTGATATCCAAGCCACTCAAAGACACAACAAAGAAAGAGAATTACACACTAATTTCCTTCATGAACATTGATGCAAAAATTCCAAACAAAATTCTAGTAAACCAAATCCAACAATATATAAAAATAATCATTCAACACGATCAAGTAGACTCCATCCCAGAAATGCAGAGATGGTTCAACATTTGAAAAATTGTAAATGTCATCCATCATATAAACAAATTGAAGGAAACAACACATGATTATATCCTTAAATACTGAAAACCCCTTTGACAATATCCAACACTCTTTTATGATAAAAAGTCCTTGAAAGATCAGGAAGACAGGGAAAACACCTGAATACAATAAAGGCAATTTACAAAAAGCCAACAGCCAACATCAAACTAAATAGAGAAAAATTCAAAGCAATCCCACAAAATTCAGGAACTAGACAAAGCTGTCCCCTCTCCCCTTACTTATCCAACCTAGTTCTCAAAGATTTAGCTAAAGCAATAAGAGAGCAAATGGAGATTAAGGGAATACAAATTGGGAAAGAAGAAGTGAAACTATCTCTATTTGCAAATGACATAATTGTTTACATAAGTGACCCACAAAATTCTACCAGGGAACTTCTACAGCTGATAAACACCTTCAGCAATGTAGCAGGATACAAGATTAACTCAAAGAAATCAGTAGCCCTTCTATACACTAAAGATAAAAGGGCTGTAAAAGAAATAAGGAAAACATCACCCTTTATAATAGCTGCAAATAGCATTAAATACTTTGGAGTAACTGTAACCAAGAAAGTAAGAGATGTATTTGACAAAAGTTTTAAATCACGAAAGAAAGAAATTGAAGAGGATATCAGAAAGTGGAAAGATCTCCCATGTTCCTAGATAGGTAGGATCAACTTAATGAAAATGACAATTCTGCCAAAAGCAGTCTACAGATAAAACGCACTTCCCATCAAAAACGCAGCACAATGTTTTACAGACCTTGAAAGACCAATACTCAATTTCATTGGGTATAACAAGAAAGCCACAATTACCAAAACAATCTTGCTCAACAAAAGAACCTCAGGAGGCAACATCATCCCCGACTGTAGACTGTACTACAGAGCTACAGTTATAAAAACAGCCCTGTCCTGGCATAAAAACAGACTGTGGATCAGTAGAATCAAATGGAAGACCCCAACATTCACCCACAAAACTACGAACACATGATTTTTGACCAAGAGGCCAAAAGTATTCAACACAAGAAAGGTATCTTCAACAAATGGTGTTGGCATAGCTGGACTGTAGTGTGTAGAAAAATGCAAATAGTTCCAAACCTATCATCTTACATAAAACTCAAATGCAAGTGGATCAAAGAACTCAACATAAACCCAGTAACACTGAACTTGATAGAAAAGAAAGTGAGAAATACCCTCCAATGTATTGGCACAGGTTACCCCTTCCTAAATATAATACCAGTAACACAGACAGTAAGAACAACAATAAATGGTACCTCCTGGAACTCAGAAGCTTCTGTAAGGCCAAGGACACAGACAATGAGACAAAATTATAGCCTTCAAAATGGAAAAAGAGTTTTACTAACCCTACAAGTGACAGAGGATTGATCTCCAAAATATACAGAGAACTGAAGAAACTAAAGCCCCAATCCCTAAATAACCCAGTTGGGAATGGAGTTCAAAACTAAAAAGGGAATTCTCAGCAGAATTGCAAATGGCTGAAAGGCACATGAAAAAGTGCTCAACATCTTTAGCCATCAGAAAAATGCATATCAAAACAACTTTGAGATACCACCTTACACCTGTCAGAATGGCTAAGATCAAAACCACAGATGACAGCTTATGTTGGAGAGGATGTGGAGTGAGGGAAACACTTGTCCATTGTTGGTGGGAGTGTAAACTTTTTTAGCCAATCTGGAATACAGTATGGCGGTTTCTCAGAAAACTGGGAACCAATCTCCCAAAGGATCCAGCAATACCACTTTTAGGCATATACCCTAAAGACAGTCATTTGCACCCAAAAAACATTAGCTCAACTATGTTTATAGCAGAATTATTCATAATAGCAAGAACCTGAAAACATCAAAATGCCCCTCAACTGAAGAATGGATTAACAACTGTGATACATCTACATAATGGCATACTATTCAGCAGTAAGAAAAAAATGATAACATAATATTACGGTAATTAACCCACTGTGAGATATATATTAAGTAATATTTATTATCTAAAAGTCACTTATAGAAAAGGAGGTATTCAGGGGGAGGAGAAAGGGTGGAGAAGCAGTGCGCGCAGGAGGGTTTTTAACTGAGCGGTCCCTCCTCACCACGCCACAGGTCCAGAAGCCCGGTGCCGGCCCTTTTTCTTTTGGGCTGTCTCTTTTGGGGGGCTTTTTTTTGGTGTTCTTTTTAGTTGAGCACGCCCTGCCTGCCTCTAGTAGTTTGACGTCATGGAGGTTATCTGGGTGGCTTCTGGTTTCCTGCTACAACATAAAATTGGGAGGAAAATGGATGGATTTGGAGAAAATACTGCTGAGTGAGGTATCACAAACCTAGAAAGTTTAGCCAGGGATGTAGGCACTCATTAGTGGACTTTAAAAAAAATAAAGAAGAAAGAGATGTCACTGTATTCAAGAGCTCAAGGCCACAACATAGCAAAATGACACAGTACCTCACTTCTGCATTGATGACATCTGGCAGGAGTGTGAGTGAAGAAAAGTTTGTTTTCCTTAAGGGTCTGGCCACACGAAGTTTAAGTTTAATTATGCTCCAGTAAGTAATGAGCAGCATGAATAGCTTTTTTTTTGGTAATGGAGAAGTCATTTTTGTGGGTATGAATCTGAGAAGTCTAATAACTGAGTTTGATGGAGTGCATTATGTATAATCACCAAATGATATATATGTATATATATATATGAAGGAATGCATATTATATGGCTTTTAAAAAGCAACTTATTTAATAAATATTAATTAAATACTTGAAAAAATGAAAAAAAAAACTTACCCAGGTAATTGTGGAAAAGCAATCAGTGGTGGGAACTGATTAAAAAAGGCAGATTCAGGTTGAGAGTAACTCTGAAAGGAAAACCTAACTTGCCATGTAGTGTTTCTGGCTATGTGTATTTCTTTCTTGTGCCAGTGACTGCAAAGCTACAGAAAAGTGGTTTTGATTTTTTGTTTTTCTGTTTTTTGGGTTTTTTTTTTTTTTGTAAATTTTTGCCCTAAAAGTTGGAAGCCAGATATTGCATAATTTTATTTAGTATTATAACTAAAAACCCAGAGGTAGATATTAGGGAAAAGTTGAAATGTCAGAGAGATAGAGAAACAAGCTATAGCCAGTTTTCTCCTACCTAACTCTTGTAGCTAAAAAGGGTAGGTCCTATCTGCAGGAATCTTAGAATAAATACCCCTAAGCCCTCAGCTGAAAGAGAACACAGGCAAAAATGACCATCTTCCTCCTTCTCTACCCAGCTTTCTCATTTCCTGGTCTACATTTTCTAGTGTTAGATTTAAAAATGTGTGCCACCACCACAAGGTTTGGTTTTGCCTACAACTCACAGAGATCCAGAAGATCTCTGTCCCCTGATTTCTGGGATCATAGACTTGGGTCACCACTCGATGGCCTTCCTGGCTTGTCTCTTTACTCTGATATATCTAGGTATTTTTATTAAATATATAATATATTACCACACCCATATGTTTTTAAAGCATATACACATTTCATTTATAATTCTAGTGGAAGAGATGTTTTTCTTTGAGTGTTGGACTGTTCTTTTAAATTAAAAATAACACTCTCATCTGTGTTCCAGTCTTTCAAAATGCTGAGGGACTTCTGTGTGAATGTCTGGAATATATTTATTGCATTATTTGCTCAGGTACCAGTGAAAGAAGGAGGTTGTAAAAATTTATTTCACAGAATTTCCAGAAAATCTGGGTTTGTGGCTGTCCCAATTTTTTTGGAAACTTGACATGTTAGAGTCATCTAGGACAAGGAACTTTAGTTTAAACAAAATGTTTTCATTTTGCTTCACCAGATTGTCAATAGGGAAGTATATGAGGTTTTTGGTTAATTTATTGATGAGCAAGGGTCAAGCCCCCTGGAGGCTAGGCTACCCCTTGTCCTCTGATCTCGGAGGTATAAGGAAGCCATTGGGAGCAAGAAACCTGAGAATGTCATGGATAGCAAGCCAGTAAGTCACGTATGGCTTCTGCTTCAGTTTCCAGCTCTTGTTTTTACCCTGACTTTCTGCATTGATGGAGTATGACTTGTGTAGCGGGAAACCTGATGCTACCCAGGTAAACTTTGATGACATCAAGAAAGTAGGGCAGAGCAAGGTGTGGTCAGCTGGAAAGAGCACCGGAGAAAAGGAGAGCACGGTCCCTTTCTGGACCGGTGGCGTGGTTAGGAAGGACCGCTCAGTTTGGACCTCTCCTGCAAGCTGCTTTTCCCCTCCCCCCCCCAACACCCTTTGTACTGTATGTGGCTTTGGAATAATAAACATTACCTTAATATAAACGTAGGGTGGGTTAAATTCCTTTATAGACTTGAAAGGTGTAATTTGAATTAACTGTTTCATCCCAAGTTGTTTTTGGTAGTAGTGTTCTATTATCGAAATAGAAAAGTAACTAAGACGCCCAGCTAGAAGAAACTGATGTGCTACAACTTAGGCTTCATATGAAATTGAAAAACAAAACAAAACAAGCTATTATAGAGAAATCTCTGAATCATACTAAAGCTGTTGCAGGATCATACAAACATGGCTACATGCATACATACAATAGAAAAGTATATTGAGCAGTTCCAAACGATTTTGAAGATTCCAAGAAAAAATTTGTATGTTTGTTCTTAGAATTTTCATAAACTTGTGTTATATGGGCCCAGGTCACAAAATAAGAATCATGCCAATGCCTTTGAAATTCACCTTGGTGAGAAAGCAATGTGACATTATCCCACTGAAGGAAAATTATTCCTTGTTATATATTAAAGCTCTCACAGGTCCGTGTACCAAAATATTGTTACAACAACAACAAAAAAAACCCACAATGTAATAGAAGAAATAAAATTAAAATTAAGATAATCTTAATATGTGATTTTCATATTTTTTTATGTTCTTTGTTTTAATGTCTTAAAGGCCTCATGATTTTCCAGGGATACATACATTAAATCCATGAAATCTATAATGTCCATTACAAATAGTCTCAGAACCACTGGTTTGCCGCAGGTATTCTGTCCTTCTCATGTCATGACAGTAGGTTGTGGTCCTTGGCTTGGTCAGTACTGGCTTTTTCCTGTCATTTAATATTGACTGAAAACAGTTTAATGGAAGCATTTTCTTTTAATTGCTGTTCCTTTTCCTATATATCCACAAATCTCCTGGCACCTTTCTCACTTCTCTGCTGTGCTTACCATTGACATGGTAAAATACTGAGTGGGAGGGTGGTAGTGAAATCTACCTGTCTTTGTGTCACTGTCGTGAGGATAAAATTCCACAGTTGCCATTTAGAACAGCATCTCTCAAATGATTCTACTAGGAGATTTCATATGAGCTTTAAGAAAAATATCTTCTCAGACTTTTATCCTTCAGTATTCTTTAGCATAATCACATAACCTGTAGAGCTGCCTTCTGATATCCAAATATATTCATGCAACTTCTCTCATTATAGTGTCTGAGAACTTTTTGAAAATCTTAATATAGGGCACGATATGTTGTTTCTTGACTGTGACCACAATGTCCTACAACCTTAACCATATTTATTAACAAGTATTAGTGTGATTGAAAAGCTTCTGCTAAGACCATACCCTCCTAAAAATTATGAGATTGTTGTGTTTCTTTTATATATTTATTTGTATATGATATTTTACATCATACACCCCATTAAACTCAGTTATCAGACCTCTCAGATTCATGCCCACTCTTATGATGTTCCCATTTACAAAAAACACCCATTCATGCTGCTTATTTACTTACTGGAGCATAATTAAAGTCCCTGTGGCTAGACCCTTAAAGAAAGCAAGTATTTCCTTACCCACACCCCTGCCAGAGGCCATCAATGCAGAAGTGAGGCATTGTGTCATTTAGCTATGTTCTGCCCTTGAGTTCTTGTGTACAATGACATCTCTCTCTTTTTATGTTTTTTTTAAAGTCTACTAATGAATGAGTACATCCTCTGCTTCTCTTTCTGGGATTGTGATACCTCTCTCAGGAGGATATTCTCCATATCCATCCATTTGCCTGCAAATTTTAGAATATCATTTTTTTCTTACTACTGAGTAGTACTCCATTGTATAGATGTAGCACAACTTGTTGTGGAGATTACTGTATTTCAAGCACCTATGATTATGATTTTATTTATTCCATTTTCTGATGCGGGGTATTGTCTTGTTCCCAAGGTTGTCTTTGAAATCGTCATTCTCCTGGCTTCAGCTTTCTAAATATAGTGTTTACAAGCCTGCACCATTATGTCTAACATATTATTTAACAAAGATTTGCAAATATGTTTTACCAGTAAATTTTTACTACTTTACCACCCCTCAATCAAGTTTTTTACTTACATAGTAAAGGTCAAAGTTCTTAAAATGAATGAGTTCACCAACAATCTATATGCAGTATAACTTTTTGTTTTCAGTCTTCTACTATTTCTCTGTATTTGATTTGCTCAACAGTCATAGTGACCAGATTGCTCATTGTCTGGATGTTATTTTGATGTCTCACACAGTTAAGTTTTGCTTCTTATTGTATTTTTATAGATATAACTTAAAATATTTTTGAAGAACAATGCTATAAAGATAAAATATTTTACAAAGATTTAAAACAATAAAACAGATACGGTGGGATAAAAAAAAAGAACAGCATCTCTGAAATCAGTACTTTCTTAGGAGGAGAGGTTTTCCTTTTGCAGTTTACTGAGATTCCATAGTATATGCTGAATTTGATGAGTAACATTATGGTGTGTTCTAAAATGATTTATTTCTTTTTCTTTTCTTTACTTCATCACATAGTAAATTGAACTTAATTATTGAATTTTGAACTGAACAAGCATCACATGGTCAGTGACATTGTTCATAATTTATATAAATTACAAGGTGTTATTTGAAGTTGAGCTTATGTTAATGATGGTATACTAGTCTTAGTTCTGCTTGTATTTAGGTTCTTATTGACTTTGCCCTCAATTGTCCCATCTACAAGAAATGAGCTACAATGTCTTTCTCTCCTGAAATTTTATACATGACATTTTTCACTTCTAAAATGGAAAGATTTTTTTAAAGATAACCATCTGGCAAATGTGCTTTATTTGCACTGCTTTTTAAAATACATTATATATTTTTAGTGAAATACACAATTCAAATCTTCTATTTGTGTGTGCCTGTTTTGAGAATTTGATATTATGAAAAAGGATTGTTAAACTACTTGGTTAAGTTTCTTCAGATGTTACCCTAGGCTTTTTATGTCATCAGAATCCAAAACTTCTGTATTTTGACTGTTTTTATCATTGCACTCTTGTTATTTAGAATAAAATCCTTTTATTTACTTCATTAGCCTTGTTTGCTGAGCATATCAAACATTAAAATTCAATTTTTTTCATTATGAATAAAGTCTCATTGTTTTACCCGTGTATCTCCTTGTTCAAACTCCCATCCTCCTCCAGTCTCTCCGAGTCACTTTCTCTTCTCCCCATCACATTATCTCCTCCCCAGCAAGGGTAGGAGATCACAATGTCCATGGTAACTTAGTTCAGATCCACTTAAGGGATTTCTGCTTTCCTCATCTGAACATCAAGAATGGATAAGGTGTTCATCTGGAGGAATAGGCTCCAAGGTGCCATCCAAGATGTTTCATATTCCAAGCTATTCAGTGGTTGTGGTTTGCAGCTTGGGTATGCTTTGCTTTTTGTTTAAAGCCCACTAATGAGTGAGTACATCACCTGCTTATCTTTCTGGGATCAGGAGGATATTCTCCAAATCTATCCATTTGCCTACAAATTTCAGAATATCTTTTTCTCACTGCTGAGGAGACTCCATTGTGTAGATGTACCACAGTTTTTTAATCCATTCCTCAGTTGCTGGGCATCTACGTTGTTTCCAGGTTCTTGATACTATGAATAATACTGCTATGAACATAATTGAGCTAATGCCATTGAAGTGCAACTGTGTATCTTCAGGGTATACACCCAGAAGTGGTATTGCTGGGTCTTTGGGGAGACTGATTCTCAGTTTTCTGAGAAACCATACTGCTTTCCAGAGTGGCTAAACAAGCTTACACTCCCACCAACAATGAAGGAGTGTTCCCCTTGCTCTGCATCCTCTCCAGCATAGGCTGTCATCCGTGTTTTTGATCTTACACCATTCTGACAGGTGTAAGGTGGTATCTCAAAGTTGTGTTGATTTGCATTTCTCTGATGGCTAAAGATATCGAACATCTTTTCAAGTACCTTTCAGCCATTTCTAATTGTTCTACTGGGAATTCCCTTTTAAGTTCAGACACCACTTTTTGATTGGGTTATTCAAGGTTTAGGGCTCTAGTTTCTTGAGTTCTCTTTATATTTTAGATATCAATCCTCTGTCACTTGTAGGGTTGACGAAAATCTTTTCCCATTCTGTAGGGTGTCATTTTGTCTTATTGATTGTGTCCTTGGCCTTACAGAAGCTTCTGAGTTTCAGGAGATTCCACTTAGTGATTGTTGTTCTTAGTGTCTGTGCCACTGGTGTTATATTTAGGAAGTGGGCACCTGTGCCAGTTCATTGTAGGGTATTTCCCACTTTCTTTTCTATGAAGTTCAGTGTGGCTGGGTTTATGTTTATGTTGAAGTCTTTGATCTACTTGGATTTGAATTACATGCAGGGTGACAGAGTTGAATGTATTTGCATTTTTCTACACATGACTACTCAGCTATGCCAACACCATTTGTTAAATATACTATCTTTTTTTCATTGAATATTTTGGGCCTCTTTGAAGAAGATTAGGTGTTCATAGGTTTTTGGGTTAATGGCTGGATCCTCAATTCTGATCCACTGGTCCACGAGTCTGTTTTTATGCCAGTACCAGACTGTTTTTATTACTGTAGCTCTATAGTATAACTTGAAGTCGAGGATGGTGATGCCTCTTGAGGTTCTTTTGTTGAGCAAAATTGTTTTGAAAATCCTGGCTTTCCTGTTATAACAAATGAAATTGAGGATTGTTCTTTCAAGGTCCAAAAAATACTGTGTGGGGATTTTGATGGGCAGTGCATTGAAATTGCAGATTGCCTTTATTAGAATTGCCATTTTTAGTATGTTGTTCCTACCTATTCAGGAACATGGGAGAGCATTCTATTTTCTGATATCCTCTTCAAATTCTTTCTTCAGTGATTTAAAATTTTTGTCAAATAGATCTGTTACTTCTTTGGTTAAAGTTACCCCAAGGTATTTAATGCTATTTGCAGCTACTATAAAGAGTGATTTCTCCCTTATTTCTTTTTCAGCCCTTCTTTCTTTAGTGTATAGGAGAGCTTCTGATTTTTTTGAATTAATCTTGTATACTGCTATATTGCTGAAGATATTCATCAGCTGTAGAAGTTTCTTGGAAAAATTTTGTGGGTCACTTATGTATACAATCATATCATCTGCAAATAATGATAGTTTCACTTCTTCTTTTCCAATTTGTATCCCTTTAATCTCCTTTCATTCTCTTATTGCTTTAGCTAAAACTTTGAGAACTATATTGAATAGATAAGGGGAGAGAGGACATTCTTGTCTAGTTCCTGATTTTAGTGGGATTGCTTTGAGTTTTTCTCCATTAAGTTTGTTACTGGCTGTCGACTTCTTGTAGATCGCTTTTATTATATTGAGATATTGTCCCTGTATTCCTGATTTCTCCAGTGCTTTAATCATAAAGGAGTGTTAGATTTTGTCAAAGGCTTTTTCAGCATCTATGGATATGATCATGTGGTTTTGTTCCTTTAGTTTGTTTATATGATGGATAACGTTTATGGTTTTTCATATGATAAACCAACCCTGCATTTCTGGGATGAAACCTACTTGGTCGTGGTGGATGATATCTTTTATACATTGTTGTGTACGGTTTGCCAAAATTTTCTTGGGAAATTTAGCATCAATATTCATGAGGGAAATTGGTCTGTAATTCTTCTTCTTTGTTGTGTCTTTGAATGGCTTGGGTATTGGGGTAATTGTGGCCTCATAAAAGGAATTTGGCAATATTCCTTCAGTTTCTACTGTGTGAAATAGTTTGAGGAGCAATGGTAGTAATTCTTCTTTGAATGTCTGGTAGAATTCTGCCTAAGTACCTCACATACACCCATGAAGCCACAAACAATCAAATAAAAAGGATCAAGTTGGTCATTACTTATTCATCACAGGAAAAATTGGTTAAGAGATTTCAATTGTGAATATTTATGCTCCTAATATAAGGGCACCTACCTATGTAAAAGAAACACTGCTAAAGCTCAAATCCCACATCAGTTCTCATACCCTAATAGTGGGAGACTTCAACACCTCACTTTCACCTCTGGAGTATAGATTTTCAAAATACGACGTGAGAATTCTATGTATTTCATGGGAGTCTGTTTTTATGCCTTCTTTTTCATTTCTGATTTTGTTGATTTGGACACTTTCTGTCTGCTTTTCGATTAGTTTGGATAAGTTTTTTATTTATCTTGTTGAGTTTCTCAAAGCACCAGCTCTTTGATTCATTGATTCTTTGTATTGTTCTTTTTGTTGATTTTATTGATTTCAGCTCTAAGTTTAATTATTTCCTGCCATCTACTTCTTCTAGGTGAGTTTGCTTCTAATTATTCTGAAGTTATCAGCTGTGCTGTTAGTTCTTTAGTGTGGGATTTCTCTAGTTTTTTTCCATATAGGCATGCAGTGCTATAAATTTTCCTCTAAAAACTGATTTCATTGTGTTCATAAGTTTTGATAGGCGTGCACTCATTTTTGCTAAATTCTAGGGAGTCTTTGATTTCTTTCTTAATTTCTTCCTTGACCCAGAGGTGGTTCAGTTGAGTTATGTTTAGTTTCCATGAGTTGTTAGGCTTTCTGTTATTTTTGATGTTGAACTCTAGCTTTAGACCCTTTAGACCCATATCAGAGGTCTGATATGATCCAAGGGATTATTTCTGCTTCTTGTATCTATTGATATTTGCTTTATGACCAATTATGTTGTCAATTTTAGAGGAAGTTTCATATGGTGCTGAGAAATATGTATAATCCTTTGAGTTTGGTAGAAGCTTCCGTAACTATCTATTCAATCAATTTGCATCACAAGCTTGATTAGAATCCTTATTTCTCTGTTGATTCTGTCTGGTTGACCTATCCAAGGGCAAAAGTGTGGTATTAAAATCTCCCACAATTAGAGTGTGAGAATTGATGTGGGATTTGAGCTTTAGCAGTGTTTCTTTTACACAGATAATTGCCCTCATATTAGGGGCATAAATACTCAGGATTGATATCTCATCCTGATCAATTTTTCCTGAGATCAATAAGTAATGTCTATCCTGGTCTCTTTTAATTGATTTTAGTTTGAAGTCTTTTTTGTCATGTATTAGGTTGGCAACACCAGCTTCTTTCTTAGGGACATTTGATTGGAAAATCTTTTCCCAACCCTTTACTCTGAGCCTGTGTTTGTCTTTGTGGTTGAGGTGTGTTTCTTGTATGCAGCAGAAGGGTGGCTTCTGTTTTTGTATCGATTGTGTTAGTGTGTGTCTTTTTATAGGTGAATTGAGTCCATTGATATTAAGGGATATTAGTGATCACGGATTGATATTTCCTGCTATTTTTGGTGGTAACTTGTGTGTTTTTCCTTTCTTTGGGTTTTTCTTCTCTAGGATTATTGATCGGTTGTGGTTTCATGGATGTATTTGGGATCTCTAGGTTGGAATTTTCATTCTAATGCTTTCTGAAGGGCTGGATTTATAGATAGATATTGTTTCAGTCTGACTTTTTCATGAAATATCTTGTTTACTCCATCTATGTGATTGATAGTTTTACTTGGTATAATATTCTACTTTGGCAGCCATGCTCTTTTAGTGTCTGTATAACTACTTACCAAGACCTTCTTGCTTTCATTGTTTCCTTACACTGGAATTCTAAAAGTAATATACCTCTCATTAATTTCTTTAATTTTTTTGTATTTATGTAATTTGGCTGCCGATTACACTTATATGTAAGTGTACTGACTGCATACTTAAGTGTCTAGTATCTGTAAATGCCATAATAGGGCTCTGGAATCACAGGAATTAGTGTTATGGATAGCTTTGTGCCACCATATGAGTGTTGGAAACTCAACCTAAGACTTTTTATAGTGTAGCCATTGTTATTATTCACTAAGCCATTTCTATAGCCTTTATTTTTTAATTTCATCATGTATTGTTTTTAAATTGTTGGTCACTGCTATTTTCTTTGCT
Organism: Sigmodon hispidus; assembly: GCA_004025045.1. Taxonomy (NCBI): domain Eukaryota; kingdom Metazoa; phylum Chordata; class Mammalia; order Rodentia; family Cricetidae; genus Sigmodon; species Sigmodon hispidus. The sequence continues at coordinate 22,298 of PVIH01012909.1, read as the reverse complement.
TTTCTTCTTTACATTTATTTTTATGTTTGATGTTAATATGTTTCCTAATTTTTTAATATGGCTAGTGATATCAGTTTGCAATTCTTATTTTCCACATATTAACTTCTCCATTTATTTCTAAGCAGTAATGAAGCTGTATCACTCAGGGTGTAATTTGATGTTACATTTGAAATATCATTAAGTGAAAATAATTTTTAATGTCTTACATGTTGTTTACTGTTATAATATACAAACATCTAAATATATCCTAGATAGATTTTTACTAAGAGATTTTCTGCTGTACTTTTTTATTGTTTGAAAATCAATATCAAACATTATATAAAATAGCAACACATTTGCAATAGATAAGAAACATACAGTAATAAAACTTTTATTTTCTCTGAAATACATGAAACATAAAAATCAAATCTAAAGCTTCTCAAACCAGGTTTGGTTCAGCCTCAGATAAAGAAAGCACAGTGGATCACAGCCAATGCCCATGGATGCACTATGGCCACCACAAATCTCTGCTAAGCATCCCTTCTACAGTCAAACCAGAAGGTTTTTTTTGTTTGTTTAGGGTATGTGTGTGTTTTAAATCATTTTATTCAACCATCATCTTTCAATGAAAAATGAATGTTTTTGTTTAAGCTTACTAATGAGTGAGTACATCCTCTTTTTATCCTGGGTTTATGAGACCTTGCTCAGGAGGACATTCTCCAAATCCATCCATTTGCCTGCAAATTTTAGGATATAATTTTTTCTTACTACTGAATAGTACTCCATTGTGTAGATGCACAACTGTTTGTTAATCCATTCCTCCGTTGGGAGCATCTAGGTTGTTTCCAGGTGCTTACTATTATGAATAATGCTGCTATGAACATAGCTGAGCTAATGCTTTTGTGCTGCGAATGTGTGTCTTTAGGGTATATACGCAATAGTGGTATTGCTGGAACCTTGGGGAGAGTAATTCCCAGTTTTCTGAGAAATCACCATACTGCATTCCAGAGTGGGTGACCAAGGGGCTGGAACTTGGTGACCTCAACTCCCACTCAGTGCTGAACCTGAGATCCTCACTGTCTGAAGCCACCTGACTCCCACTCTGCCTGGAAAACCATGGGGTCACACAGTTCAGAGACCACTTTTTCTTTGGTCAAAGAGCAATACCAAGCTACTTTTTATTCTCTACAATGAAGTCTGATTTATACATCTGATACTGACATTCAACTTATTACATAGTACAGGATTTCTTTGTCTTGTAATCTTGTTTCAGCCTCCTATATGCTGCTTTGGCAGGCATATGGTACTGTGTCTAGTTAACACTGAAGATATTTTTTTCATGTTTATTTTATGTTTAAAAATTTCACATTAGTGATGGAAAAGCCCTGATAATCAAGAATACTCTGTCTGGTATGCCTGTCTGATAGAAATACAGAAGATAGAAAAGACATTCCCAAACACATTCTGATGGAGGATGGAGCTCCATCAGTGCTGAGAAATGTTAAGAGGATCTCTTCATAATTAAAAGGGAGAAATTATCAGGTGCAAAATCCACTGTTAAAATTTACTGTATGAACAAACTGAGAGTGCCCTGACACCATAAACATAGTAGATGAAATATCTGGATATTGAAAATAAAGACTAAATGTCAAAATAATTAAAACTAAAGACTGCATAAATGTGTTGTGATAGTAATGCACAAAACATAAAATTGAACATTAAATATTAAAAATTTTGAGAAGAATGGAGAAAACATGGGTAAAAATTTTATTAGTATATTTGTCTGTTCATTTCTTATTTTTTTATTTTTTTATTTTGTATTTATCAAGAAAAACAGTAAATTGAATTTAAAATGCTAATAGGTTAGCAATAACTATAAAGAAGATAAAAATCATAAGCATGACTTATCAAGGGTGGTAATGCAAATAAGATTGCTACACATATATTTACTTTGTGTTCAGCTTTCCCTCTGGATTTGTTTTCTATTCCTATATATCCTTATTCAAGGTCTCTTCCCCCTCCCGCCACATCAGGTCATTTTTTCTTCTCCACATCTCCCCATCCCCTCCCTGGGCAGGATGCAGACAGTCCTATGGTCCCACTGATCCAATAACACTTAGTTCAGTCTCCACTCCTGGCAATTCCAGTTTTGTCCCCCCTCTCTCAAGAGTGAGTCAGGTGTTCCTATAGGTGTAGTGGGATCCGAAGGGTCAGTTCAGAGTGTTTCTGATCCCAAGTAGTTTAGTGGATGTGGTTTGCAGCTTGGGCATGCTTGGCTTTTTTCTTGTTAGTTTGTTTAGAGACCACTAATGAGTGAGTACATCCCCTGCTTATCTTTCTGAGTTTGTGATACCTCGCTCAGGAGGATATTCTCCAAATCCATCTATTTGCCTGCAAATTTTAGGATATCATTTTTTCTTACTGCTGAGTAGTATTCCATTGTGTAGATGTACCAGAGTTTGTTAATCCATTCTTCAGTTGAGGGACATCTAGGTTGTTTCCAGGTTCTTGCTATTACAAATAATGCTGCTATGAACATAGCTGAGCTAATACCTTTGGAGTGTGACTGTGCATCTTTAAAATATACTCCCAGAAGTGGTATTGTTGGGTCCTTGAGGAGATTGATTCTCAATTTTTTGAGAACCCGCCATATTGCATTCCAAAGAGGCTGAACAAGCTTACACTCCCACCAACAATGGAGGAGTGTTCTCCTTGCTCCGCATCCTCTCCAACATAGGCTGTCATATATGCCTTTTATCTTAGCCAATCTAACAGATGTTAGGTAGTATCTCAAAGTGGTTTTGATTTGTATTTCTCTGATGGCTAAAGATGATGAGCACTTTTTCAGGTACCTTTCAGCCAATTGTAATTCCTCTGCTGAGAATTCCCTTTTTAGATCTCAACCCCATTTTTTGATTGGGTTATTCAAGGTTTTGGGCTCTAGATTCTTGAGCTCTTTATATATCTCAGAGATCAGTCCTCTATCACTTGTAGGGTTGGTGAAAATCTTTTTCCATTCTGTAGGCTGTCGTTTTGTCCTATTGACAGTGTCCTTGGCTTTACAGAAGCTTCTTGGCTTCAGGAGATCCCACTTATTGATTGTTGGTCTTAGTGTCTGTGCCACTGGTGTTATATTTAGGAAGTGGTCACCTGTGCCAATTCGTAGAAGTGTATTTCCCACTTTCTTTTCTATCAAGTTCAAAGTGGCTGGGTTTATGTTGAGGTCTTTGATCCACTTGGATTTAGTTTTGTGCAGGGTTACAGGCTCAGACCTATTTGCATTTTTCTGCACACTTCCATCCAGCTATGCCAGCACCATTTGTTAAATATACTATCTTTTTTTCATTGAATATTTTGGGCCTCTTTGTCAAAGATCAGGTGTTTTTAGGTTTTTGGATTAATGTCTGGATCCTCAATTCTATTCCATTGATCCACAAGTCTGTTTTTTTTTCCAGTACCAGGCTGTTTTTATTACTGTAGCTCTATAGTATAACTTGAAGTCAGAGATGGTGATACCTCCTGAGGTTCTTTTGTTGAGTAAAATTGTTTTGACAATCCTGGCTTTCCTGTTATTCCAAATGAAATTGAGTATTGTTCTTCCAAGGTCCAAGAATTATTGTGTTGGGAGTTTGATGGGCAGTGCATTGAATCTGTAGATTGCCTTTGGTAGAATTGTCATTTTTACTATGTTGATCCTACCAATCCAGGAACATGGGAGAGCTTTCCATTTTCTGATATCCTCTTCAATTTCTTTCTTCAATGATTTAAAATTTTTGTCAAATAGGTCTGTTACTTCTTTGGTTATAGTTACTCCAAGGTATTTAATA